>NKCK01000032.1:0-246727 GCA_003946995.1 Fusarium oligoseptatum
GGGATTTTAACCTCTTTAGCTAGTTAAGAGGTAGCTTATTTATTATAAATAAAGCCTATTATTAAAGCTATTAATAATAATAAAAATAATTAATTAATTTATAATAATAAAGATATTTATATTAAAATATTAATTAAAGGCCTTTTTTTATTTTTATATACTTAAAAAAGGTAATAAAGGTTAAAGCCCCTTTTTAGCTCTTAACCTTTTTTATATATAAATATAGCTATAATAACCTAATTCGGCCTAGCACGCTTTTTCCCTTAATATAATATAAATTTTTATTAATATATTATATTATTTTTATTAACCTACTAAAGAGCTTACCCCGATACCGCTTCTTTAAGCCCTTCCCCACGTCGACATGTCTCGGAAAAATCCGATAGCCATGCTCGGGGGAATACGAGAAGCTCGTCTTATTGGCTCGTGGCCAGGCCGGTGAGTGTGTAACGCCCGGACCTGGACCTTGTCCGGTCTAGTGACATGGGCCTCCTCGGCATCACCCGGTATCGTTCAGTCCGGCACGGGTGAGGCAGAACAGCCATCTTCCGGCTTGTCCAGACCTTATGGCAGACGGAGCACACAGCTCCTCGTGGTCCGCTCTCTGGACTAGAAGCTCTCACAAGTACATAAGCAGTCCATGTGACGCTCAGTTGACGGGAATAGGGTTCTCTTCAAAAAATAACAACAGCATAACTCCTGAATCCAGACCTCGCGATCTCAATGGCGGCCAGGCAAGCTATCAACAGACACGACTACTCGTCGCCGTATCTTTCCGAGGCGACTGTTCACAACGGGCTTGTCTTCTGCAGCGGAAAGGTCGGCCTGGATGCCAAAACCGGCGCCCTCGTGTCAGACGACGTAGCTGAGCAGACTGTAAGTATCAAGGGAGCGAGGTGACTAGCTATCCTGCTACGATGCTGATCTGTTGTAGAAAACGGCTCTCGACTTGCTGCAGTCCGTCCTCCGCGCTGCGGGGAGCGACCTTGACAAGATGCTAAAGGTATTGTCTGTTGTCCGCGCCTAAGTGCAAATACTAAACTGTCGGCAGGTCAACATCTATCTGACGAGTAGGTCTGACTTTGCTGCCATGAATGTTATTTGTTAGTGTCCATCCTTTCACAATGGTACGTGACGACACTGACGAACTCCGAAGACATGGCCACTATCCCAGACCCGAAGCCAGCCAGGGTCAGCGTTACCGTTGCGGAGTTGGGCGGGGGTGCAAAGGTGAGTTGCTCTGCTCGCGGCTTATGACGCGTCTGTGAGATTCTGACAGACTCTAAAGGTTGAAATTGACTGTGTTGCAATGTCCGAGCCTGCGCTGTAAGATTTGAGAGTCCTTATGTTTTAGTGTAGGCACTGATTCCTTGGATTGTTTAGCAAAGCATCCTTATAAATCTTGGACGAGGCTGTTACGCTTCGCTCGGAAAGAAGTGTTAGATAGTGGAGTAAACTGGGAAAGATAGGGACAATATAAATAATAGGACTCCCCTACTAAATAAGTTAGAGCTAGTTGTCTTCTAGCTGTGATAATTAGTATTTTTAAGTAGGCTCCCTGATATTATTATAAGGCTTAGTATATTAGCTAAAGCGTCCCTCAGGGGTCGGTCGCAAGCTCCAACTAGGACATGCATTCTCTCCATTTAAATGAGTACACGCAAGATAATATTCTCAGCTCACGCCTCATCTTCTAGTTTGAAATATCCCAGGATGCCCTCAAAGTCTCCTCCGCCAATCACGTTTAACGGAGCTTCAACTGCAATCTTATCCCACACATATCGTCTACCACGTATACCAATCTTGGTGAGAAACTCCATTGGCTCCTGATTGTCAACTGCAAGGAAGGTCCTAGGACCTTTGCCTATCAACTTGGCATTCGTCCACTTGTTCAGGGGAAAGGTGTAGTTTAGGGTGTAAGCCGAGTCGTCTGCCACCAGGGTCACGTTGGTGGTGCTCTCGTAGCCGGCCCAGAGCGAACTGTCTGATCCTGTGAAGATTGGTCCAGTGTTTGCGGATGTTGGGTTGATGGAGAATGAGAAGGTGTAGTCTCGTCCCTTGGATGATAGAGGAGTTGTCACTTTGCAGGAGGGTGAAAGATGAACACCTCTCTTGGAGCGCTTGCAGGACGACTTGGCATCATAGCCGTTGCCTGATTTGTCCTTGAAGATGCCTTGGCGAGAGTCATGGGCAAAGTCGTATTCTAGAATGGTGAGGCCCTTGTTTGGAATCCGGCGGTCCAGATTCTGGTCAGGAACGAAGGGTTGAAGGGCTTCGAATAGCGATGGATATTCTTCCTCTGTCAACTTTCCGCCCCATTGCTTGTCAGCAAGAGCCGGAAGACCATCCCGCCAACTATAATATGTCTCCAAGATGGTAGTCGAGTTGGGGCCCCAGTCAGTCCACAAAGGAGCGATGTGACCTTCAATCCTAGGATCATCGCGTGCTGTATTCTCCGTCTCGTTCAGTGGATCAAAAATGTTTGGAGCAAAAGCACTCCCATCAGGAGATCCGTGAAAGATGAATGTTTGATTCAAAACCTGGGGGTAGCCGGCCGACCATTTTGATACAACGTATAGGTCGTCTCCAGAGTTTAGGACGTTGTAGTCATTGGCGAGCCAGTCTGTGATGGCGTGTGCTTCAAAGTTGGCCCAGTGTTGGATCGAGACTGACTTGTCGACGTCGCTGCCTGAAGATGGTGGAAAGGTCCCCCAGATGCGGACTTTCTTTCCGGATTCTTGAGCAATGAAGTCGTTCAGCTCGTTGACAAATCGTTCGTACTCGGCTGTTAAGGCACTGGATACGGAATTAGCACCCGTTCATAGGACTGAAGCCAGTTGCTCACTTTTCATCCAAGCTGCTGTCTCTGTATTCGTCTGCACCGATAGAAACAGTCTTGCTATGAAACCAAGGCAAAAACACCTTCCAAACCATCTTGACAGCTGGAATGGTTTCTGGGTGAGTGATATTGAGCAGCGTGTAATCAGAAGACATTCCAATCTGAGGTTTCCACTGCGAAAAGACCAAGGCATGGCCAGGAGCCTCAATCTCGGGTAGAATGGTGACTCCACGAGCAGCGCACTTGGATTGGATGTCATCAAACACCTGGCGAGTATACGACTCTTCCGGTCTCTTGTTCAAACCCTTGACTCGCTGGTCGTCAGAGTATAGGCGGAATGTGGCGTATAGTCTCATCTGTTCTTCAAAGTCAAATAGATCTGGGTTATTCCAGAGGTTATCGCTGAGGTGAAGATGGAGGGTATTTTGCTTGAAGAAGGACATATATGAACAGAGTTCCACGATGAAGTTGGGAGGATAATACTGTCGAGCTGCGTCGAGCTAGTAGTATGTTAGCAAGGGGGTTGTAATTCATGGGCTGTTTATATTACGGTACTCACCATCATGCCACGAGATCCCCATCCTGGACTATCGTGAATACTGCCGGCCAGCAGGTTTCCATCTGTAAGTAAAATCTGTTGAAGTATTGTTCGCGTTCCCCACCAGACACCAAGAGGACTGGCTCCTTTCACCGTGATGGACTTGTTGACATCAATTGAGTAGCCCTCAGGGGTCTCTCGGCCAGCGACATCCAGGTAATCTTTTGTTCGACCGAGGGTTAAGAAGATAGTCCCCGGACGAGGTTTGGAACCCACTCGCGTTGATAGCTCGAAGCCCAGAGAAGACAAGTCATCGGCAAATGTTTCAGCAAACTCGGCCAACGAGGGGGGAATCAGTGTCTGGCCTTTGCTGTCACGGACATTGGCGTATTTTGAATCAACAATGATGGAAGTGAATGAGGAGAATTCAACCGCCTTGACATGTTTCTGTGGAGTAAAATTGGCCGTGGGGATGCCTGGGAGGATCGAGGCAGCCGACAAGACGACTAAGGTCGAGAGGGATAAGAAGGAGAGACGCATTTTGAGGTCATCTCAATGCGACTCGAGATTTGTGCTACAAGCTAGTGAACAGACATGATCGTGGAAAACATGTTGATTTATGTCATGTTCGATGGTTGCATTCCCCCCTCATGGCCATCCCGACAAAGCTCCCGACATCAACCATCCTTCCCCGCCATTTTCCCATTTCCTATGGGACGCCAAGGAGCTTATCTCTGGGTCCCTGGTGACATTCCATTCTACGGGTCGATCGACTTTTCCTCCAAGGGGAGGAGGAGGGGGTTGACAGGGAGTCTGGCGGATAACCCGACGGACGTCCCTATGCTAAATTGTGTCGGATAACCCGAACAGGGTCTAACCATGGCAACGTTGCAGGTTACATGGTTGAATATGAGGATCGGACGATAGAAGCCTGTAACGAAACATCCTACCTAGCCTGCATTTGCATTCAAGCTGTTCCCAGTTGGCTAATCTGAGAGGCACTATAAACCAGTACTCACTTCTAGTCCCAGTCCCACCAACATTTCTGGCCCGAAAAGGAATCATAAAAGGTCTTGGCTTTGACATAACTCAACTATATCCAGAGTAGTAGTATACTACCAAGGAACAGATCCATCTCTTTCAGTAGTCAACTTATCTAGCTGTCTATCACAAGAATCTAATGCATAGAAAGCACAGAAAGTCGGTTTCAAGTCGAAGACCCTCGACCTTTACGGCCAATAAACATCCAAAACATCAACAGGAGAACCACCCAGCCTCGTGCCTCCTCCAGGAAGGTAGATTCCTCCATTAACGGCCACAGCCGACCCTCCGTGCCTAGGAAGCCTCATTGCATCCAACTTCCTCCAGGTCTCGGTCTTGGTGTTAAACACTTCGACGTTATCAAAGACACCTTCTGCTCCGGCAACCGTGTTGCCCTCACCTCCCATAATGTAAACCCCGCAGCCAATCGTACCTGAAACGACACCTCCGCGGGGATAAGGCATTCTTGCCTTGCTGGTAGTCCATCCTTTGTGTAAATTCTTGAGATCAAGGATGAAGACGGTGTCTTTTACGTTGTGCTGACCTCGAAGCCTTCCTCCGAGAACGTAAAACTTGCTTCCGACGACAGAGACACCCGCATGATCTCGTCCTTCAGGAACCTTCTTTGCGGGCCTTGGAAGACTGATCCACTTTGACGAGACTGTGTCAAAGGCAGACATAAAGTCGACGGTGTCCTGTTCTCCGCCTGGACCACCCGGAACCAACGTGCGCATACCTCCAGCCATGTAAATGGTGTTTCCGTAAACGCCCACAGCGGCACTTCCCCTCGCCTTACCATCTGGAATTGGATCTAGTGACGACCATTCGTCTTGGCCAGGATCGTAAACCCAAGAATCTGGAAACGCCCTCCAAGCACCATCAGAAGCGACAGAAAGTCCACCCAAGAGATAAATTTTGCCGTCAACCGCCGCAACGTTGGGATGATTGACCTGCGTAGGCGCCGGAGCAACTGATCGCCACGTATCAGAGAGAATTTCATAGAGCTGCACTATCGAGGTTGTGTTGGTACCCTCTCCGTCTGGGTTTGGGATGATACCGCCGACTATGGCGAGAGTAGTCTCCGAGAGGGCAGCGACTGAATGTTCCTGTCGCGGTGCGATGGGGATAGGGGATAGGATTTCCCAGGTGCCTTGGGAATGAAGAGTTGGACTGGCCAATGCGGCCGCCCAGAGGGTAGAAATGGCAGTAAGAGCTAGGCACATACTTCTTGTGAGTGTGGTCAATAAATAAAGATGCAATGAGGCTGGACAAGATGGCTTTCGATAATGGGACACACGTTCACTCGTTCTGTATTATTATACTCGAGTGAATAACTCAATACGATTTTTCTTTGCAGATAAAGTCAGAAAATGCCTCGTAATTGTCGTGGCTGGCAACCAAGACACATCATCTGCAACTGCATGCCAAGAGAATATGATCGTCACGGGAGCTTCCCTTGCATTGAGTTGAACCTGCTGATGCGCGAATGTCATTAATCGAGAACTCTATGAGCGTCTCACGCTGACGCGTCAGACCAGAGTCTTGTCGGCTTTATCTCAAGTTGTTCAATAAACCCGATGCCAAGGTCAGATGTGAGGGGAGTAAATCCGATGTTCTCTTGTCATTGGCCTTTATCCTCGCCTTACCTTTAGCTATCAGTGTCACGTTTGGCTGGCGGTGAACCCGTGGAATTGAGTTGAAGTAATGGTATATTTGCCTATGATAACCAAGCTAGAAGGTCGTAACGTGCAAGTTTAGAGAGACTTGAAGACAGGCGTCCAAGAGGAATCATTGATCGGGCAACTTGGCTCCCTATTTGCCATGTAACTGGGGATAGCTACTTATATTTAACACATTTCTATCAGTATTTTCTGATTTTTATTATATCAAACAAACATTACCTCAACTAAAGAATTATCTGTAAACGAGCAAGATAAAATCTCTACCTATTTTTTTTAATTATATACATTAAACTCTACAGGGTGCCTTGACGATATTTATTTTCTATCTCAGATATCAACGCTATTCTCCTTTGTATAATATGATTGCTCTTCAAGATAATTCTTATTAATTTACCGGTGCCATCAATGATCCCTTTGTGGCCAATTGTCTGACCATAATCAACTCAAGTTGTTGATCCGGCTGTATTCGACTTGCAACCTCAAGTGGCCTGCTTCCCCTAGTCTGGTAACTATGGGTCTGTCTTCTGCCCTTCTTTACTGCCTGGCTGCGACCTGGGTCATGACAATTAGGGCCCCAAAGGCCCGAACCAGGCTGTAATGCGTGACGTGGCAAGGCAAACATATTGTCACCGAAAATGGTCATGTGACAAGCCACAACTGGGCCAAGAATGTGATTTCCGGTAGGCTGTAGTTCGAGACATGTATGGGGTACTTTGGTTGCCTTCTCTTGGGCCACCCCATCTCCAGGCTGGACGATCTGGTACCCTTCGCTAGTGTGGGCTTTACGGGCCCGTGGGTGGCTGTATCAGCCGCGGAGGCCTCTTGTCCAATAGAGCCTGGCTCATGTAGTGTAACCACCCCGTTCTGGGAGCCTGATATCAGCTCAAGCAAGGGGCAATCCTCCCCCTCTCGAGACTGTTTGGCGCAAATTTAACTCACTGCCGCCGCTGATGGGAGGAGCCGGGTGCTGTTCTCTTTTTGGCGCCGTGGACTGACGGCGTTGTCAGCAATTTCAAGCTACTTGCAATATGATAATATTGCCCACCTCGAAGATCGTTTGTGCTTCCTGTTTCCCCGCCATGGCTTTGCCCTCTGGGGGCCAGAATCGCTCTTATCGCTAACCTCAACAACGCCCAGACCCCACCATTCCATCAAGAGTTGGCCAGGGACAGTCTTTAGCATCCATGGACCTGTACCTGAGCTTGTCAGGTGCTTGCGAAAGTCGAAATCACGTCAAGGCACTATACAAATGCGCCTATTCGCCCATGGATGAGTCAAACGGTTCGGGCTCCTTATACGAACGGCACGAGAAGAGGAGGGATACCATTTTTCTTCTCCCAGAAGGAATTGAAGGACTATTTCAGCGATTCAACGCGGATCAAAGACCTATTATCGTGCGGATGCGAAGACTGCAGCGACAGTCGGAACAGATTCCCGGCACTTCATACCTCAAACATCAAGGCCGAGGCATGGACCACCTTGTACACCAACGGACCGTTGTTGCTGGCTCTCCTGGTCTACCTCTCAAAGCTGCACTTCATATATCCCTGCATGGCTTCAAGATATCATTCTAGCCTTCGGGATGCCGCAACATATCTACAAACTAGCACAGAGCTCGACTCTTACTTCAAGCCTCTCGGCATAGAAAGAGAGCTGTTCAATGAGGCCTGCAAGCGGGCCCTGAGAATGTTTGAGCCTGTAGTTCTTGAGTTTTGTACCGAGCTTGACCCCAAGTACAGAACTTATGAGCCCATCGACAGATTTCCGTTCCTCAACGTAAAACCCCTCCAAGGGGGCAGTTTCGGCCTCCTGAGGAGATTCGAGATCTATGAGGAATACTGCAGCAGCGATATCAAGAAACACATGCTAGAGAATCCTGGCTCCACTGCAGGGAATGCTAGTGAGAAGAAGGTACGATACAAGAAGGCTCACTCAGTCCCGCGGCGGTGATTTTCGTCACTAACACGATCCCTTTTACAGCTCCTATTCGCAAGCAAATCAGTGCACAAGGACGACACAGGCCAATCTCGCCAAGAGGGCGATATTCTTTCCATGGTTTCCAGGATCAAAAAGCCAGCCTCCGAAAACATCGTCACTCTTCTGGCATACTATTCTTGGCGAGATTATATTTACTTTGTCTTTCCCTATGTCGAGCTGGACTTGTACCGCCAGCTCAACGGCCCTGACCCCCGCCACCAGCTCTCCAACATCAGCATCAGGGATCCACTACCAGACAATTGGCTCTGGCAGCAAATGGTTGGAGTGAGTGAGGGCTTACATACCATCCATACCAAAATGGAGAATCCGTTTGATGGCCATAAGGAACGGGTTATCATGTGTCATTTTGATTTGAAGCCAGCAAATATCTTGATCACTGCAGACAAGGTGCTCAAAATAACAGACTTCGGGCAGTCTTTTATCACACTGATCAGCGAGGAAGACCCGATTGATGCAGCCCACTACCGCGGAGACGCCAGGTATGCACCTCCTAGCACCCCGGACCGCGCAAGGACGTCCAAGGGGAAGGAGCCTGCCAGGTCAACACGCGATGAAGTCACAGCGATATTGAACTATGACGTCTGGTCTTTGGCGTGTGTCATGATGGAGGTGTTGGTCTCCGTTTTCAACCTCGGGGACCGTACACTAGACCAATTCCAGGGCCATATTGACAATTCTCCCAAGCGTAATTCTTTCTACGACAACAACCAGTGTCTGAAGTCTGAGGTTGAAGAAGCTATCAAAGACATCCAGGGCAAGTTTCAGGAACAGGCTCCCCATCATCAATATATAACAGATGTGGCTCATCTGCTGCACCAAATGTTTCACAAGGACCCTTACGAACGAATCTCCTCTCAAGAAGTATCCCAAGGACTGGAAGCCGCCAAAGAAACGTATCGGAAGGCTCTGAGCACTCAACACAGCCCGCTTGCGAGGAAGGTCCTGGAGTACAAACCCACTGGCGTTCTGGAGGAGATTGGGTTCGACAATGGCAGAGGCCTGACGCTGTCGTTTGCTGAAATGTAAGTCCTCCTCCTCCCACCTTTACCATGCGTCGTGACTTACACTTGTAGGGACGACATCCAAATCGAGGCCATCCACCAAGACAACGGAACCAAGTCCGCCGACCATAGTGACCCAAAGTGTCGTTTCCGACTCTGGAAACGGAGAAACCAGCGATCGTTCTTACTCGTCTATGCAATGTCGGGGGTTGGGCAAATCCACTTCCAAGACCGTGGGTTTGAGCTTAAAAACACCTTTGTCCATGTTGATTGACAGAACCCCATATAGTCACATTTCCAGCTTGGTGTTTCCAGCCAACCTATCTTTTCCAGCGGGACAAGTTCGATTGCGTGCTCTTCAAACACGACGAAAGATCCAGAGAACTTGCATACATCTTTACGTTTTCATCCCGAGCTGGTAAGATGACGACGTGCCCTCGGCTTTTTGTTGTCCTACTCTAGGTGCTGATTCTAGTAGATATCTGTGCCTTTCAAGGTGCCTTTCTTCAGCACAAAGTCCTACATGAAGACCAGTACGCTTACACCCGTTCAAACTTTCCCAAGTTTTAACTAATTATTCTCCAGCTTTTCACAGGTAATGGAAGCCGACTTGGCCTTCACAAAGCACATTGAGTTCTTAGGTTTCAGACGCCTTGGGCAGCAGAAACTCATCAAGGTAGACAATGCGGGTGTTCAGTTTTGGGCAAAAGACAGCCCTAGGTTTCTGAAATCTGCGAATGGTTCCAGATCCAAGGAAAAAGAGTCTCAACCTCGCGGGTCCGACGTCACAACCATGGCCATCTTTGCCAGAAAGAAGCACCTCGTAGAGATTCCCTGCAAGTTTACGCTGCAACCATAGTCTTGATTATTAGCTAACGGACATAGTGAACAATAATCAGAAGATCTTCATGAAGGCCATGGAACGAGACCAAGTAGAAGCGAAGCACAACGATAGACTTGGCCACAGATACTTTGATACCTACTGGTCACCGATGTCCAAGCCATGGCAGCCGAAACCCGGTGGTAAGGAAGATTCAGTATTCTTGTCAACTCCTGCCATACGCCCAGGACAGTCGCATGAAGGGAGCAAGGAGAAGAAGAAGGATAAATCGGAAGAATCAGGACATATCAAGATGGAAACCATGAAAATCGGTATCCAGGAAAAATGTGAGAGACACCCAGACCGCTCGACCTCTTCTACTGATCTAACACACATGGCCCAGATCGGCGCCAACTGCAGCTTGCGGCGGGAGAAGAGTATCGGAAAAAGCTAGATTGCAGCTATATATGTCCATTCAAGTCGCCGTTGTAGGAATTTAAACAACCCTAGCCTTCTTGCTTTAGTCTTTGACCCCTCTTGATCTCTGCAACACCTCGACACACCCGTAGATGAGCATTGTGGCCGCTATCAGTGGGATTGCCAAGACGGCGTAGATCTTGAGGCCGGCCTCGGCTTCCCATCTCATAGGCTGTTCTTGGGTTATGGTAATAAACCCCATCTGGAGAAAGTCCTGTGCTCTCGTACCTACGTCAAAACTGAGATCTATCCCAGAGGCAGGTGAAAAACATACCGCAACAAAGGAAGCTGGGACAAAAACGAGTGCGAGGACCGTCAGTGACTTGACGACATGTGTCTCGCGGCTTGACTGGTCGGCCAGCCGAGCGATCGCCATCGTATTCTGATTCGCTCTTTCAGCATTTAACTTGCTAATCTCGCTATTCCTCAGGGATGTGGTATCTCGTAGCTAGAACTGTCAGCGATTCCTAGGTGAGCTTCGGCTCTTTCGGGCCTCACATGTCTAGACGTTGCTATTGCCCGATCAAGTACCGAAGACGCATTCTTTAAGGAAAATTCATGTTCCTGCTGCGTCTTTTGAATTTTTCTCTATCACCGCAGCGAGAGAGTTGTTCCCCACTCCAGTCGGTGGACTGGCGGCGACAAGCTGGTCTAGGTCTCTCCTTAGGCAGTTAATTGTGGCCATGTTTAACTCAATAGCTTTAATAAGCCTCCTAGCTTGGTCAGCCAGGAGCTGTAGCGTTTTAAAGTCCTTGGCCGAGGATTGAACTGAGTCTAGGACGTTTAACTTTGCTGGATCGACCTCGGACATGATAACTCGGTCGAACTGCAATAAAGGTCAGTTGGATTCAATAAAAACATGTTAAAAAGCATACCACTTCGGTGACTTCTTCGTCCAAGTAATTTATCATGTTGCGCAGATCGCCATCAATGCTCCTGAAACAAACCCCATGTAGGTGAGCCCAGTCTCTGACGAAATCGCTCTTACTTCCCCTTTCTCTAATGCTAGTAGCTAGCTGCCCTTTTACCTGCTCGGGCAGTCTGATAAGTATGTGTGAGGAATGCTTGGTCTCAATATTGATTTTCTGGTAAATGAGTGCATGGCGGATGGACCAAGGGATTGTGCCAGGCCTAGCATCCTCCCTTATGCCGACATACTTGAGGAGGTGGCACGACTCTGACGTGGAAACTCAAAGTCAATAAACATAATTGGCAATGAAAACCACATATTCACCTACCGAAAGATACCCATTGCCCAGAGCCATCCAGTGTGGTGATAGAGTCAAAGCCAGCGAACCCCTCATCCTTAGCAAAGCTCTTCCGACCAAAAGCTTTGATATAGCGATATACTTCAGGGTAGACGTCCAGAGCTTCAAGAAGACTCAGCATTCCGCTCCGTGTGACTGGCAGGTTGCTCCAGGCATATGCTGGATCTAGGAGGCTTTTTCGCGTCAGTCGACCTACTCCCTTGAAGTGTAGGTAGTTGAAACTCACAAGAACGACGACTTAAAACAATCGGAATCTTTTGTCTCCTCATGGTAGGCTTCTGAGGTGCAGGGCGGAGCTGAAGCGTGGTGGATTGAGAGGTGCTCCCGCAGCGCACCCTCGGTGTCTAAAAAGCACTCTTTGGTACCTAGAATCAAGGATATGAGGATTGAACAGATAACTCGTCCTCAAAGACAACCTACCTTGAGGCGCAACCTCTGCAGCAGCGACTTCCACGGGTCCGTACGGTTGCGAAAAAAGACCAGTGCTTGTTCTATCCTCGGCCAGGTGTTGTGTGATGTCGGCGGTACGTACTCCATCCCCCTCGCCTTGCCGTGGCCAGATGAGCGTTGGGTGCATGATTAAACACGGGATCACTGTTGGAATATGGATTAGGTTGGAAGATTGCTTTCGTTACTGGAAACTTATAAGGACCCGATCAAACGAAAGAGCCCTGTAGTAGGCTCTTCTGGGATGGCCATTAATCGTAATTCACTACACACTTGGCACCTTGTAGGGCGTATAATCAAGCCCAAGATACAGCCAGGGCATCTAGGCCCTTTGGGGGTGCCACAGGGCGCAGCTTTAAGCGGCCTGGGTTGCCTTGAACTGCCCACACACCCCTATGGAACCACCAGGCCTCCCGCCCACTTTAGCCACTGGACCTTCGCCTACCAAACGTCGGAGCCTTCTTTGGAAGGGAGTCTAGTTTGAGCTGATGACGTTCATCCTAGTATAGATTTAGTAAGCTACGGCCGAAGGAGCCTGGAAGTTGAGCCTTACATCGGTGATCCCTCGCGGCGCCGTCACCCTCCAGATGCTGCTGTGACCGTCACTAACTGACTGGCCCCATTGTCTCAGCACGCATGCCTTGTGAAATCCCGGAGAGGGGTGTGAGGGAGTCAAGGCACATACCTCGTAGGACCAGTTGAAAAGGCCTGTTGCGGTCTGACTTTCGCCAAATGTCTTTTCCAGCCAGGCCTTCAGGACGTCTTCCCGCACGTTGTATTTCACAGCAGTGGTGTATGACATGACGACTTTGACTTGTCTTTTGCTTATTTCGCCCATGAGAAGGGCCAAGCCATGGGCTTATTTATCGATCGACGGTGTCCTTGCTGAACGAGGCTCTGGCCTGCTTTGCTCCCCTCGTCGGGTGATGAGACACACAGCCTTGGCTGCATGGACGCCTTTTTGCTGATCACAAAGCCACGGCGGCTAGACCTCAAACAAGACTAGGTGATTGGTTCTTGTCGGCAAGAAAGGAGAAGATATGTTTTCAGCTGGCCGCTGCAGTCTCAGTTGTCTGATGGCGGAGCCGCCATCAAAGCCAAACATCATGAAGTTGTGAGCGCTGCCTGCCTCTAGTCATCGGTGGCTTTCACAATGTACTGGAATGTAACATTGGCGATGGTTGATGTATCACAAAGTTCCTAGGTTAGCCAATCGAAGCATGATATCCCAGGGTTGAAAGAGCCTCGTTTTCTTTTTAAGTAGGGGCATCAACTTAAGACAGTGCACAGCCCTGTGGTGGGGCAGCTTGGCTGATCAATAGTTGGCTTTTCAAGCGTAAAGTACTCAGTACTTGTCAGAGCCTTGCGCAGGTAGCCACCATGATTTCGGTCGGTCAGGTTGTACATTGCCGTCTCAAGCCTGGTTGCCTTGACGTTGGTATTGTCATAAGGCGGTGTTGGAGCCAAGCTGTCCAGGGCAGCCGGGTCTACTTCCTCTGTCAAGGCCGGTCGGGCTCCCCCCCTCTTTCCATCATCTTTCCCCTTTTTTCACCATTAAGCGTTGTGCAAAAGAGCTTCGAGTACAACAAGAATGGCCAATATCCAACCTGACAGCCCCCAGAGCGAATCCGGTGCGCAAGATGAGAGCTTCTGGAAGAGGCAAGCGCCGCTGCAAGAGCAAAGGCACACCATACGAGGACGTGGCGCGTTGAATACATTTGACGTGTTTGGCCTTATTGTCAACAAGATGATCGGGACCGGCATCTACTTTTCTCCCGCGTCCGTCCTCCACACGACTGGAAACAAGAAACTAACACTGGGCCTCTTTGCTCTCGGCTTTGTCTACACTTTGATCAGGTGAGTTCAGTACCATCTTTTCAGACAACACCAACAAGACCTGGTACTAGGGAGCGACCTCAGGATCAAGACTGACCTTAGTATAGTATGATCATTTATCTAGATTATGCAAAGGTGTTACCTTACAACGGCGGTGAGCTCGTCTATGTGAGTTTCTTGAGGCTGTCATTCAACTCCTGTGCCTAGGCTGACTGCATGAAGCTTGATGAGATTGCATCTCACGTCCCTGACAAGAACTGCACCGAGCTGGAGATTATGCAGAATGGAAGAGGCGAGGAAATCACTACGCCGAGGCGCAGGAAAAGGCTATTGTTGGGCGATGGGCTGCTCGTCTACATCATCTACTCCATCTCATTCGTCCTCTTCTTCAACTCTGGCACCAACAGCATGCAATTGGGTCGCATGGCTCTGATTTGCATCACGACAGGTAGGAAAGGCGACACGGACGATGCATCGGCTGACGTTGACCGTGACGGCATGCGCTTTATCGGTGTCTTCGTCCTCTCTCTCATCTGCTTGTCCCAGTATTTCAGCGCTCGCTTTGGGCGGAGCTTGAACAAGACTCTTGCCGTCCTGAAAATCCTCATGCTCTTGGGTCTCCTAGTCACTGCGGGCATCGCTGCTTCTGGCGAAAAGGCGTCGGGTGACTGGAGCACTTACCACGGCAAAAATGATACCGAGAAGGGTTATTCGACGGGGATTTCCACTGCAAAGGCTTTTCTCTCGGTACTTTTTAGTTTCCAGGGCTGGGAAAATGCGACATTTGTTCGTACCATCAGTCAATCACAAATATCCCAGAGCCGTGTTGCTGACTGTCGATGTGAACTATCTAGGTTACTGGCGAAATCCGGGAGCACAGCGTTCTGCGCAAGGGATTCATCATTGCTGTAGTAACTGTCGGCTGTTTCTACCTCACCATCACGGCTGCTTTTGTGAGTACATGCAAGGCGAGCGCTTTACCATTGCTTCTTTAGGTGCTGACCCTCGGCAGCTTCATTTCATCCGCGAGGACAGCGAACGCGACACCAATTATGCTCCCATGGTACCTATGCCTTTGGATCCGAATTATTGAAATATGCCTGCTAAGCTTGGCCTTCATAGCTCACGGGTAAAGACGCGCGTTCAGTACAAGCCTGGGCAGCCATGGCAGCTCTGTCATCCTTTGGTAGCCTGAACGCGATCATATACACATTTTCAAGAGGCAAGCAACCAAGCAAGCGAGCATCGAATCTTCCCTTGATCCCCTGAATGCTCGCACAGTACTCTACTCTCCCTACCCAAGTCATAACCGTCCTAGCGAATCAAACTAACATGAAAGCCGCAGTCAAGCAAGCCATTGGACAAGCCGACATCTTACCCTGGTCTGGTTTTTGGAAACAAGATGACAAGCTTATGAGGAACGACAGCCATCATAGTGACCCTGCACACGAGTTCCTGTACAAGTCGCCGCAGGGTGGTTTGATCATCCACTGGATCATGAGTGTCGTTCTCATCGTGGCTACGATCGATGTCGATAGCATGCCAGAGGCAGTTGGGCTGCCAGGAAACATTCAGACCTACATTCAATGCGCTGTCTTGGGTATACTTCCCCATTTACCATGCCCTCATGCACACACAGCAGCTACTCACATCTTCCTTAGCCTTCCTCGGTGCCGCCTTCTTCCGGCTCAAGTCTCGCGAAGAAGCGCTCTGGCCTGATCCCAACGCGTCTAACCGCCGTGATGAAAGAAAAGTCGTCTTTAAGTGGTTGCTGTATGGGGCTATCCTGGTATACGTCCTTGTCAACGCGGCGGTTCTTGTTGTCACAACCATAGAGTATAACCCAACCGAGGGCGGGAGCAATGCCGTTAGGGGTTGGGCGTTTCCTGTTATTCTGGCTGTGGTACTGTTCACCGGCACTCTCTATTATTCCCTCTTTTTCGGTGCGGCTACTCGACGCTACGAGCAAACATTGGTGGCGGCAGGCTCGGACGACGACGAAGGCGAAGAGCTTCCAACAAGCCAACCATGGCCGCCGCTGGAAATGGATGGTCCGATCTCGCAAGAAAGCAGATGGAATTTGATGCGCTTGGCCGGTATCCAATGCGAGATCAGAAAGGATAGCACCTATGATCTCGAGCTTGAGCGTGTCTATCGATTTGGAAGGCGCTGGAGAATCATATACCACCTCCGAGGAGACAAGGGCTATCGGGTGAGTTGACAACTTAGACTCGGATTCTAACGATTAATGAAAACACGTCGGCTAATGAAAACAATAGCCCCGGGTGTCCCAGCCAACCGAGCACTCCAATTCCATGTTCCTTTATTGGCTCTTTGGTGGCTCTCGGCTTCCTGATGCTTGGACTCCCTGGTTGGCTGTGTTTGGCTTCCGAGCGAGGAGGGGAACAGAGTCGCAAAATCTTACCACATCTCAAGCGAATTGAATGATGGGTTAGCTCATATTTGTATTCGCAGGCATTGGGAGGTGAAAGTTGAAGAAGGATGATTGCTGGGTTGTACTCTGAGAGAAGCAAGAAGGGAACTTGGATAGGTGTTCATAGAGATCGACGCCTGAGCAACTGATAGTACCAAGCAAATTAAGAAGTGAGTGTTGTTGGACTTGAGTCGTTCTCTCTCTTGTAAATCCTCGTACACAGCCCTTTTCAGATCGCCATAAAGCCAACTAACAATCCCGTCTCCAGGCGGAAGGAGATTAACAAAGAGGACAACGGCGATGCCACTCTCAGGATGGATCCAATGAGAGTAGGACAGGTTAGTAACTATTCTTGAGGTTCAATCTGAGGCTAATATAAACTCACCTAGCTGCCATTGGTCATCCCTCCTCAAGTAAGCGAGCCTTTTTGGCGTTTCCCGTCTATGTGAGTAAAGTTCACAACGCCACTTATCCCATGGTTGACGGGGGTATCGACCAGAAACGAAAGCTTGTCTTTCATGGAGGCGTGTAAATCCTGATTTTGGGTGTCGTTCAGTTACTGCCGAAACATCTCGTCAACGGTTAACGTGAGGAAGAGTGTGCCCTGTCCACGGATGTCCTCAAGCAGAGCTTGAATAAATATCGACTAATCTCTTACCATTGAAAACAAACCCGAGCCACCACCACCCTGCGAAGGGTTCTCCGGTGCTGGGGGAGGTCCACTGACAGGCGAGCCTTCCGATGTCCAGCAGCATTATTCAATATTTCGCTTAGTCAAGTTTTTAGTAGTCACCATCCGGTTGAAGGTGGTGTCAACCATCCCGAAAGGCTTCAAGATGTTCTCTAACAGGTAAGCACCCAGGCTCCGTTTAGTAACCTTCTCGAGGTCCTGGCCTGCCCAGTCTATGCCACTGCCGTACTTCCAGGATGCTCCAGGGGCAAAGCTCAGAAGGGTGTTCATCCTTCGCAGGTCTGCTCTCGACCTATCAGCTTCGACCACACTTCTAGAGATCTAGGTCAGCAACGCCATAGCCAAAACCACTCGTGTGAGTGAGAAGCTGGCTATGTTGGTATCAGTAATGTGCGTCGGCCGTCTAGACTGGTTTCGCTTTGAGCTTACCGGAGTGTGATAGCATTCTAGTCGTTTTTCCAAGACGATTTCGTCGTTGGTGATGATAGGAATCAGTGCGCCAAATCTACTCCAATTAATACCAATGACCGGACTGGGCCGATACTATGGCACACGTCGATGAACGTTGGGGAGCGCTCCGGTAAGTTGGGCTCACCAAATCCGCTGCCCGGAGGCTGAGACACCGAAGGACACGGCTTCATTCCTTTCACCAAAAAGGCAAAGCGCCCTTGGGTTGAGACTGGGTGCGTGCGACTGGATTGACCCGCTAGTTTTTCAAGTGTCAGGGCTGAGCCGAGCTAATGGCATCATCACTGGGTGCTCCGTAGGGCTGTATCACTGAGCCAGCCATCCCTGTCTCTCCCGACCAGCGAGTGATTTTCGTGATGCGCAGCTTATCTTCGCAGATCACGTTAGATAAGACATCTTCAATCATTAAATTAAAGACAAGGAACCATGTCTTGATCTACTTCCCCGCTCCCTGCGCCTCAGTTCTGCCTGTGGTTGAGAGGCAGTGCTGCGACACAAGCAGACAAGGTGCCACCACACAAGCTAAACAAGCTTTTGAGCTAACCTTAAATCGAAGTAGGCTAAATATGCCCTCCCTTTCTTTAATCGACAGAACGCCTAACTGTCACGTTGGGTGACATGCAAGGCTCACCAGTCTAGTCCCTGCGAGGCAACCCACCAGGGGAGGCCTCCGCACCTGACTTACTTGACGCCTCATCGTTCGACTTAATAGCGCTTCATCCAAGCATCATTCTTGGTCTGTTCACATTTGATCACTATCATCACTCGTATCAAGAACTATGTCTGGACAACCTCCGTATTGGCAGGCGCCCCAGGGCCAGCAGCAACAGGGCTATCCCGCTCAGCAGCAGCCCTACGGTTATGCGCCTCAGGGACAACAGCAGCCGAATCAGCCCTATGCTTACGGTACCCCGCAGCAGTCGTATCCTCCTCAACAGGGTCAACCAGCAAACCAGCCTTACTACTCGGATCCATCTCAACAACAATATCCTCCTCAAGGTCAGCAAGGCCAATATCAGCAACCCCCTCAGGGTCAGCCACAGCAGGGCTACTACGGTCAGCAACCTCAAGGTGCACAGGCTCCCTATGGTCAACAGCCTTCTCCGGCTCCATACGGACAGTGGCAGCAGCCTCCTTCTAATTACCCTCCTCAACCACAATATGGTGCACCTCAAGCTCAAGCACCATATCCCGGCCAGCAACCCTACCCAGGACAACAAGGACAGCAATGGCAGCAACCACCATCACAGTATGCCTCCGCGCCAGGACAGCCTCCTGCACAACCCAAGCCAGTCAGCATCCCCGAAAAAGCATCACCGGGATATGATCCTCAGCAGAAGCTCGAAACAATTGCCGTAGACAAAGCGGCCGATGTTGAAGCCGTTCGGAAAGCCATGAAGGGTATGGGTTGCGATGAGCGGGCGTTGATCCGCGTCCTCACCAGCAGCAAATACCAAAACCCTTGGGCCATGGCACAGTTTGTCGAGGCTTACAACAGCCGCTTTCTGCGGGATCTCGCAAAGGACATTGAGAGTGAGACCCGTGGTACTTTGGAGACAGGTCTTCTTGCGCTGATCCGTGGACCCCTGGCAAACGACGTCTATGTCCTGTCAAAGGCCCTAAATCGCCTGGGTACCGATGAGGAGGCTCTGAACGATGTTCTTCTCTGCCGCTCCAATGCAGACATCCGTGCTATTGCTGCCGAATACAAGCGCGTCCGGGGCAAGGAGCTTCTGTCTGATATCAAGGACGACGTCGACGATACTCTTTTCAGACTCTATAGCATGGTCCTCGCCGGCACTCGCTCGGAGGGCATCACTGCCATCGACCCTATTGAGATCGACCAAAAGGTTACAGAGCTTCAGAATGCAACTGAAGGACAGATCGGCGCAAACGCCATCGTCGTGGCCCAGATCTTCACCAGCAGCAGCGACCTACAACTTCGCACCATCAGCGAAGCATACCAGCAAAAATACCACCGAAGACTCAAAGACGTAATCGAAAAAGGAATTCCGCGGCGACTTGGAAGACGCTCTTCTCATGATGCTCGACCACGCGACAGACCCGGCACTCTTTGTTGCATCCAAGCTGCAAAGACCTTTGAGGAGTTCACGCAAGGAGAAGCACTTTATCAACAGGCTTCTCGCGCTGTGGTGGCGTCCTAACGGTATTCAACTGGCAAAAACGGGGTATACGACGTATTTTTAGGGTTTCGTTGAAGTCGGATGTCAAGGGTGGGTTGGATGGGGACTTTGAGAAGTTGGCCTTGGCTTTGATTGGTGAGAAGTAGGGTGTCTTGTAAGATACTGATGGATGTTGATGGGATGGGTGATGAATTGGTTGACCAGGTAGCTTTTCTCCCTTCTTATTTTTGATCTCGATCTTCTTCATCGGTTATCCCGACTTCAACTATAATAAAGAACACATTTCCAACACATCATAGCATTATATCCCAATACTAATATAGTAGCCTTTTTTAAGCCTTTTGGCCACCTATAGCCCGCAGGAGTCAAAGACTCATAGACTGCCTATCTATATAGGTATTTAACTACTCTGACCTCCGTATAAGAAACAAGAGAAAAATCATTACTTCCTACCTAACCGAAAGACTACAATCTCTAAATATCACGTCTTCCGACATAATGACAAGAATAATATTCATCCGGCCATACGACCCTGAGGACCCTGCTTAATTTGATATCATTGATGACTATGAACGAAACTCAATTTAACCATACTTTCAAGACCGTTTTCCAAGTATATGTTTCAAGCCATTCAAGTGACATTTAATGGCTGGTCGCGGGACGACATGACTGTCTCTTAGGTCCGGGTATAAACATACACAACGGGCCATAAACTCATCAGTAAAGAGAAACAAATTGCGAGCGAGGAAGAACCTATATTGTACGAGTCCAAACAGTTTGCCATCTATGATACATCTATAAACAATTTTAACATCCTATTTCCCTACATCAGTCCTCTTCTTACTGGTATCTATGACATCTTCAAGAGGAGCACCCTTCCTAGATAGCTCCTCCAAAGAAGGCACCAAGTGCTGACAACACAATTCGGATTCCGGCTTGCAACTCAAGCTCAGGTACACAGTACCTATCAGGGTTAGTAAATATTGAGTGTTGCGTAAAGATGACGACTTACGTGTCTCCAGCCAGTTCTAGAAAACCAGCCCAGAAAATCCAATCAGCACAGAAAGTGAACATCCCCAATACGACACACACACAAATGACATATTTCATCCGAAGGTGTTTGGATAACTCAACGGACGGAAAAAGGCCCGTGCAAAACACGATCAAAAATAGTAGGGCGACACAGCTGCTTCCGAGGTGATAGAGTGCAGCACCGTGCATCATCTTTGCCGCCCGGGGGACTTGACTGTAGTTTGAGTCTGTTGGCAGGTATTTTTGTTTGAAGACAAAGTAGCCTATCTTTCCAAGATAGTATAGGAGAGGGATTTGGATGAGAAGCTCGGCGATCAAGGCGCTTGCTGCTGCTGAGCCGTGGTCGAGTTCAGCGACCAAGCCTTTGTGGGCTGCGTTGACCTGTGCGGTAGAACGAGATGTCAGCATAATCTTGGAAATCAATAAAGTACCGACAAGAAAGATTGAGAGATGGCATCCAGATAACTACCACGAACAACCCCCCGTAACTTTGCGCAATCAAACGTACCTGAGGAGACTTGGCAAGCAGCTGTACCCAAAAGGCAATGAGCAGACAAAAAAATGACATTCTCGGAAGGGTCAACTGTAGTAGAAAAAGCGAATGTCTTGGATAAT
The DNA here is from genome assembly GCA_003946995.1 of Fusarium oligoseptatum. NCBI lineage: Eukaryota > Fungi > Ascomycota > Sordariomycetes > Hypocreales > Nectriaceae > Fusarium > Fusarium oligoseptatum. The sequence continues at coordinate 21,332 of NKCK01000032.1, forward strand.
CGCTGAAACGGCCCTCATGCTGTGCAATAATGACGACGTTGATGGCTGCAGCGGCGAGCGAGAATCCGAGCGGGAAGACCCAAGTCAATCGCCAGGCCCAACCCTTTTCACTATCAAGCTTTCCAAAGGTCAACCATCTAGCGATGTCGCGGTGACCGACGAGAAGACATAGGACACTGATGATGGCGGCGGTGACGGCGTATGTGGCTAGGACTCGGGCTTTGGATGGGCATGGTCCGGAGGTTGAGGTTAGGGTGTAGTCCCATGGGATGTATGAGTGATATTGTGCTGGGGGGTGATTCATGTTGAATTGATTGACGTAAAGGCTGGCGTTTACGATGAGTGGAGAGGAAGCTAGGTTTAAGGCAGGGGAGAAGACTTATATGTCGACTAACGAGCGCAACCCGGGGGCTGAGTCTACGGGTAGACCGCAGGCCCTACGGGGAAGAAGCCAGCCTAGGCTTACTTGCATCAGAAGAAAAATCGCCATTGGGGGAACATGCTAGGATTATATGCACATTGGCGTTCGCGTTGGGATGGCGTAGGGGTCGCGAAGGCTGGCACAGCCCTCTTTCAACCCTTTCAGCCATACTTCTGCCACCGCCATGTCTTGGAGTACAAATGTTTGGCACAGTGCTGGTACTATTAAAAATCAGGCTCTGGGGGCCAAGGCAGGCCGACCCCTGAATCAGCTGAAGTTGCTTAACAATGTCGCTTGTCCTGGGTGTGCACCTGGTTGTCAGGGTGGCGACCTTATTTACGTGGCATTGATGAGAGTAGCCATGTTACTCGACCGTTACGGGCCGTGGCTGCATATACGGCTTTTGAAGAACGGGATCGACGGCCTGCCTCGTTAGCCGGCTCACACTGGTTTGGAGTTGCTCGCATAGCCTGGCGGAGTTCTCCGAGACCTCAAGTTGGTACGGATTGGCCGATTAATCCAAAGTTCTCTCTGTAAAATGCAGATAAGCCCGGAGCTGAGAATGTGGAAATTGCAGGTAGCTCAGCCTGCTTGCGTACACTACACCGGCCGAGTCACTCAGAGAGCCTGATTTTCCAGCCCCCAAAAGAGTACCAATATGGACACTTGCATGAACCACATTTATTAGCTGGTTGATGAAAGTTGTGTGCGAGTTGTTGGTAGTTGCCTGACGGACGCTCGCTGAAGCTCTTTGCCATGCTATAATGTGTTGAAAGTGTGTTCTTTATTATAGTTGAAGCCGGGATAACCGACATAGAAGATTGAAACTCTTTGCCGGGTACTAGGAATTCGGGAGCAAAGGGAGACCTACATCCGCGTATGAAAGATAATACAGGTCAGCGGGCTCCTTACCAAGATTCCCGATAAGTAGTCTTATCTGTAGACTTATTCTTATCCTTCAGAGACGTGAGGCTTTAGGATGCCGGCTATTGGTGGTGGAGGGAGGGAACCATGGTTGAGTACCTAGTAGACATTCGTGGGAGAAGCATTGATCCGGTAGTGGAAGACGCACATGACAACAATGACCATGCCAAAGAATACAATCTGAATGTAGAGACCTGCAATAATGATGTTCTCCCCGACCTTGATGTCACACAAAGACTCGGCCCGGGCAGGGATAGATGTCTATCCCGCTTGGACCCTCGGGATCTTAGTGTCCCCGGGCCACTACTGTAGCCCCTGTCTTTACCATCAAAAGCTAGACTTGGCACGAAATTAGGTTTCAAGTTGGACTTTATCTCCCCGCCCCACGTCCATGGCTTTCCCCCCTTCAAAATCCACCTGACCACCTAAACTATCGACACCCAGCTCCATCTCCGCACTCGGACATCTCGTTCTCCAGGCAGTCGTTCCAATGGCGAGGTTTGGGCACAAAAAGTCGCGCAATGGCTGTTCCCGTTGCAAGCAGAGGAGAGTCAAGGTTCGTGTGCCTGGTCGTGGTGCCCAAACCCCAACGGCTGACACCCCTAGCAGTGTGACGAAAGACGTCCATGTGGTGCCTGCACTAAGCGACACCTCACATGCAGCTTGATTTTATCGCCTCCTTCTGAATCTGCTTCACCAGATGACCAGGTCAATCCGAACCCGAAATCTTTCATGTTGTCTGATAAGGGCATCTCCATCGCCCCAAGGGCCGAGCAGCCGTCTAGTTGGACGCAGGACCTGGGTCTGATGAGCCACTACTCCTCAGTCACTTCAGCTACTCTCCCCGGAGCTAATCTCCACGTATGGCAGATGGAGATTCCCAGTGTGGCAGTAGCCTATCCCTTCCTCATGCATCAGATTCTCGCCGTCTCGGCGTTCCACCTTGCAAGTTTGAACCCATCTCAAGGCAAAGCACATTTATCCAAAGCGTTTCAACATCAGCATCATGCGATATGCGGGGTTAGAGCAGAGGTTTCGGCTGTTACTGCAAGGAACTGCCATGCTCTCTTTGCCGCCTCGTCACTACTTTTTATCGGAGCTTTTGCTGCGTGTTCTCCGGCAAGGGGCGTCAGAAGCCTGCGACAAGAAGTAGACGACATGTTGGGTGTTTTTACTCTTGTTAGGGGCGTCAGAAGCATTCTGAATTCCTTTAATGGGGCTATTCGGGATGGAATATTGGGGGACTTTATGGAATGTAATTCACATACCGGAGGGACAGGTCTACTCACATCACTTCTACAAAGGCTTCCTCGCATCACAGAAAACCTTGACACGAAGATGGACCCTGTGGTCAAGGCTTTAGCGGAGGAAGCAATTTTTGCTTTGGGAGAGAGTGTAGGGAGGGCTTCGGCCTCGTCTCCCGAGCTAAACGTGGCCATCATCTGGCCCATGACCCTCAAGGACGAATTCCTGGATCTGATCCGTGCCCATCACCCAGCGGCTCTCGTGGTGGTTGCACATTACTGTACGGTACTCAATGCTGTGGGCTCCAAGTTTTTGGTTTCTGGAAAATTGGGGGCATCGTCTTCTCACCGCCATCGTGGAGGGTCTAGGGCCTTGTTGGTACGAGTCAGTCAGATGGCCCATGGACTGGGTGAAGTATGGTGCAACTTGACTGGGAATAAGAAAGATATCATTAACTGGTCTCATGATATGGTTCCGTAATCTCGGTAGGCGGAGTTGGGTTTGAAGCTAGAAAAACGACCAATGAGACACGCAATTGAATCCGAACCCGAAGTTTAGTGTCGGATTTTGCATCCACCCCTGTAATGTAATCCGACATGGCCTTCTTCAATCCGAAGAGTTGCGTTGCTGGTCAACGTGGCTACATTTAGTAGGTTCGATAAAGTCTGCTTCTTCCTTTACATTCATGTCATGCAGCTTCGTCCTGTCCCAGTCCATCTTTTCATTTAATTGCCCAACCTGGTCTCGGTAAACATGCAAGCTTGGCAGTACACAACCATCAAGGATACTCTAGAGAGCTCTCTCACTCTCAATGAGAAAGCCACCCCACCAGATACACAATCACTACCCAAGGGCCATGTCCTAGTCCAAGTCATTACCGCGGCCGTCAATCCTGTCGAATACAAGCTACCGGAGGCTCCTCTTTACGGAAAATTCATGGTGCAACCACCTGCCAGCCCAGGCCTCGACTTCTGCGGTCGTATCAAGGCCATAAATGACACAGATGACTTACTCAAGGAAGGCCAACTTGTGTTTGGCGCCTTGAGCATTACATCAAAATTCCCCAAGTTTGGTACCCTCGGCCAAATCATCGTCGCGCCCATTTCCCAGCTCACGGTTCTCCCTGCCGGTGTCGCACCTGATGATGCGGCAGCGGTTGGCACGGCTGGAATGACGGCATATCAATCTCTACCACGGGATCTGATAAAGCCTGGAACCAACATCTTCATCAACGGCGGTAGTGGAGGAGTGGGCTCCTTTACAATCCAGTTCGCCAAAGCTCTCGGTGCCACTGTCACGACGACCTGCTCCGCGGCAAATGTACAGCTCTGTCGAAGCCTCGGGGCCGACGAGGTCATTGATTATCGCAAACTCGATATCCTTGCCGAGTTGAAGAAGAAGGGGCAAATCTTCGACCTAGCTATCGATAACGTGGGCACACCAGCTGGTATGTACGAGCAAAGCCAGCACTTTTTGAAGCCCGACGGTACATTTGTCCAGGTTGCCATGCAGCAATCTCTGCCTGGGATGCTTCGCAGGAGCCTGTTGCCATCGTTCTTGGGTGGCGGCAAGAGACAGTATCGTCTTGTAAGGGTCAACATCGACCGAAAAGATTTGGAGCAAGTCGGGCAGTGGATGGCTGAAGGCAAGGTACGCTCCGTCATCGATCACAAGTTTGAGTGGGAAGAGGCTCCGAAGGCGTATGAAAAGCTTAGGCTTGGACGAACTGTGGGCAAGATTGTTGTTCATGTTGGCCATGCCTAGACTAGGCGTGAATGGGAACACTGAGGGACGTTGTATGAATTAACGTGCGTTAACTTGAGTCTAGCTAATCCTTGCTACGTTTGCTATATGGAAAATTCATTATGCGAATCACAAGCCCGATCACATACTGGTCCTACTACATGAGCACACAACACGAGTTCTGTTTCTTTGCTTGCTCTGCCTCCCGATCGATTAGCATCCTGGATCGTTCTCTCTGTTGTGCGGGGGAGGCTACGGTAATCAGAGAGGGAAAGGGGAGACGTACGGTAGAACACCTTGCTCTGGGCACTCAAGTCGTCACTTTTGGCAACAAGATCGTCAATCCTCTCCCCACGTTGCAGCACGCTTTCAATAGTCTTGTGGAGAACGATCTTAGTCTCGTCCAACTCCTTTTGGATCTTCAAGATGCTGTCGGCTTGCTGCGGATCCTGATACTTGGACAGGTAATCCTTCAATTCTGGAAAGGCTAAGGTAGGCTCGCCAGTAGCCCAGGTAGATCGGGGATGCTTGGAGAGGAATTCGTCCACTCTGGGTGCACGGGTTAGTTTAAAAAGGTTGGTGCCTTGTGAGGTTTGGACATGGTTCTCAACGTACACTCTGGAAAGCAGCTGGTGTGCGATCAAAGTGGGATATTGGTGGTCGGATATAATGCTTGTCGAGCGGGAGGCCGCTAGTCAGTACTACACAACCAGACAAGAGGTAATGAAGGTCCAGTAGCGACAAGTGATCTGAGTTGGGATTTGAGAACTGGGAGACACTCACATGCCGCAGATGCCTTCGCTTCTTCCAAAGGCATGCGAGACGAGATCATGCTCCTCCACATCCAGACGTTGTCCCGGTCGAGTCCTCTCTGCCACTGTCTTGGAAAAGAGAGTCATGAGTTCGCCATAGCTCCAGCGGCGAGTCAGTAAAAGATCTGCCCTGAATCAGGGGAGGCTTACCTATTTTTTGTGAAACGCGAGTACGCCGATAGCTCCTTTTCGCTGACCAGTTCAACGGCTGGCTTGTCCTGATTGCGGACGATCTAGGGGAAAGGGTCGTTAGTGGCCTACTTGAACGGCGACAGCTTGTGCGTGTGATTCATCTTACACCGATGTAAAAGAGTTTCATGGTATGAAGAGACTTAGAGATATCTCCCAGCGGCTCGTTTTGAAGTGACAGTAGATCTAGTCGGGGTAGGGTAAGAGTAGACAGAAAGTAGAGGAGATAAGAAGAGGGAGTAGCAGCTTAAATAGGTTTACGAGGATAGGAGACGCACGCGCTAAGAGGTATAAAGAAAAATAAAAGAGTTATAAGACTTTATTAGTTAAATTTAATTATTAAAACTACTAGTTAGAAATAAAAAATATTAAAAAGTATTTATAAATATTTTTATTAAAAATTAAATTTTTAGTAATTTTAAGTATTTATTATAATTATTAAACTTAGTTATTTAATTTTTAATTACTTATAAAATACTTAGGTATTTTTACTTAATATTTATAATATTTTTATAAGTAAAAATTACTTTATATATTATAAATATATTAGCTAGGCAGCGTTTAATACTTTATAATATTATTATTTTCTCCTTTTTTATCCTTGCTTAACTAGCCGCTTCTGCCCCTTTCGCTTCCTGGGAGTGTTATTCTCCGAGTTGTCTCCGGGTGGCTTAAACATACCCTCCTCTCGTGGCGGGTAGAGCAAGGTGGGCATTCTGTTATCTCCCTCCAACAGGACGACGTTGATGGAGCCTGTTTCCTTGCCGAGGAGATCGTCACCCCTTTGCACGACATAATGCATCACAGACTTTGGATCATAGGGCTCCAAAGTCTTGCCTTCGGGCGAGTGGGGGGTGTAGTTTCTTAGAACCCTTTCCCGAGACCACGCTGTTGTGTTTTGAAGAAGTCTGATGTCCCACTTCCTCCCGCATTTCGGATGCTGGTGTTCGTGAAATAGGCCAAGAGCATGTCCAAACTCGTGTAGAATAACCCACTGCAATCCGATACGGAGAACCAAGGGGCTCAGGCTCATTGGAGCTTCACAGTCTAGCACCATGGTTGGCCTGCGGCTCCAGCGAACTAACTTGGCATTTGTTCCCGCGTGGGAGTAGGAGAACGTGTTTGAGAACTTGATCCGGATGTCGGCTTTGCCAATTTCGCCCGCCTCGTTGAAGTAGAACCTGATGCCCATAAGTAGGGAGTTGAAGTGTGCTTCCACCGTCGCTCGCACAAACTCCCCGCTGAACCAGCTTCCGTTGAGGAATCGGACATTCAGCCAGTGCTTCTCGATAGGCCACAACAACCTATTCCCAGCCATACCATACATTGGGGCGTTGTGCCTCTTTTCTTCGCTCTCTCTGGATTGTTGTTGACGCTGTGGGTGATGATTGCGTGTCTTTTTTGTCTTAAGCTCAAGTCGAGGTGAAAATCGTTCTGTCATTGATATTATAGACTTGAGAATGGAACACCGTACTTTCTAGCATATACCAACAACAACCATGCCCCCAATGCCCCCACGGCTTCGGGGGACTTGACACTGACGAGGACAACGCACATAGCAAAAAGAAGGCGGAAACCGCAAAAATAGAGCTGACAAGAGTGGGATTCGAACCCACGCCTCTTGCGAGACTGCGAATCGTTGCTAGTTCTTGTGGAACCTGAACACAGCGCCTTAGACCGCTCGGCCATCTTGCCTTGTGATTGGATGAGAGATGGAGGAGCGCAATGGGGATAAGAGTGGGAGGGTGGAAAGAGGCGGTAGCATTGCTTGGTTGTGAGCTTGAATGGTATTTATAGATATGGAGAGGATCTGAGAGTGGGAGGACGAGTTGGTGTAGAAATCTCGGCCTTGATGGGCTATCATGAGCAAGAAGAGAATTAGAGGAGGAACTAAGGGAGACGTGGCTTGTGGTTGAAGAAAGAAACGTGTTTTAGGCATCTAGTGGTCTCTCGAATAGATCTGACGTCCGAGTTCTTCGAACTGTTTGGGTTGCTCTAGGGTGGGTTAATAATAAAGGCAAACCCTGAGAGGTGCTATACTTTAGCAACAGAGAATACTTATTCATTTCTCGTCTACTGACTTTAAGGCCCATATCTATACCAGAGGAAATATTATTATCTTTCATCTTCTTTATCATCTCTCTTGCAGCATCTCAATGACATTGCTCCCCAAGACAGTTGCAGATAATTGATAAAGTCTCATCTAAACATGAGTCTCGGTTAAGCCCCACGTTGCCGCTCTTCGGGCCGCCCCTGATTGGTCACTCTAATTCAAGACGTTACCCAAAAAGGCAAATCTATGAAACCCCACCACGGGACGCAACCTCAAGCATGAAATCTCTGCTCCCAACCACCCAATTGACAACCACAAGCAACCACACTAGGGCTTCGTCTTCCTCTCCACCTTATCCCTGCTCGACATAGCCACCAAATTCTTCGTCGGAATCCAACAACCAGTAAGGTGAGATGGCCGAGCGGTCTAAGGCGCTGTGTTCAGGTTCCACAAGAACTAGTAACGATTCGCAGTCTAGAAATAGGCGTGGGTTCGAATCCCACTCTCATCATCAATTTTTGCCACATAGAACGTTGAACTGGTCTAGTGAGGTTCTCTTTTTGCTGGAGCGTTGATGGTTAGTGCCTGGATGTGGTGTGGGTTGAAGGCTGGACAGGACACTCATTTTTGGGCATCGCTGTTAAAAGTTTTCCTGACGAAACGCTAAGACAAGGCTTAGAGAAAATGCCTATCAATCTGAACTGTGATAATGGCTCGAACTGGCCCTTGCGAATGATAAACTCTGTTAGAAATGTCCTTGTCGAGCTCCGGAGCGCTCCCGGAATGTAAATTCCGCCCAAGTGGATCCCCGCACCGGAGCATCCTCCTCTTCCACCAGAACACACTCAGTGCCTCCCTCTCACCTGATCCCCATCATTATTTGTTAGTTCCTCGCCGTATCAAGATGGTTGATGCAACACCTGTTGGCCGAGGATCAGCCCCCCTGTCCTCTAATCCCCGGCAGAACGCAACCGTTCCCGGCAAGTCCGGAACCCGGGGCCGATACGCAGCAAAGGCATGCCAAGAATGTCGCCGTCGACGTGCAAAGGTGGACCCCATGCGTTCATGTCATATTACAGCATGTTGTGCTGACTGGTGGATAGTGTGATGGCCAGAAGCCGGCTTGCTCACGCTGTTCAGGCCGTCAACTTGAATGCGTATATACCACAGAGGAAGACGGCCGTGGAATGGCCCCCAAGGCATACGTTCGACAGCTACAAGCTAGAATTCAGATTCTAGAAGAGATTCTACGCATGCACTCCATTGATATCGATGCTTCCGCGGCCCAGTTGATGCAGCGGGACGTTGTTCCACAGAGCTCCACAACTGATGTCTCAGCGACTGCACTTGATCAATTGTGTGATGCTGTCGAAGGGGCACTGGCTCTTGATGAGTCAATGAATTTTGATCAAGACGGCGAGGCTCGGTATTTTGGTACTACAAGTGGTCGTCTTGCATTTCGGGCTTCTGATGGTGTGTGCTCTGTTCATCCCGTTCCTATTTGGTTGCCTGTTTACAACCAACCCCTCGCTCAGAGCTAAGAAATCTTCCAGATGCACAAGATCTTTCTCCCCAGGAACACTCCTCACCACTCATGAATTTATATGATACGGCGCTTGGTGACCAAATAATCGTCGACCAAGACGTTGAGGCTCACCTCTTGGACCTTTACTTTATCTGGGACAACCCCTGGTTCCCGTTTGTCGATGAGGCGCTATTTCGCGACAGCAAAAGAAGCAAGGGGCGGTATTACAGCCCGCTGTTGCTGCACTGCATACTTGCTTGTGGTTCTCGATACTCAGATCGTACTGAAGCCCGCTCGAATCCGGAAGATGCAAACACGGCTGGTCACCCGTTTCTCGATACAATCGAGACTCTTCTTCATGACGAACTCAAGCGACCGAATATTACAACAATTCAATCACTGGCTGTCCTGAGCATTGTCTATTTTGTGAGCACCCACCCCTCGCTGGCTACCCTTCATCTAACACTGCCAGGGTTCCGGTCAAGATGCTGCCGGATGGCTATACTCGGGTATGGCGAATAGGCTGGTCGTGGATATGGGTCTTCATCTCGACCCGGACTCTCTGGCTAGTTCGGTACGTATGACTGTGGAAGAAGCAGAACTTCGGAGGCAGTTGTACTGGGCTTTGTATTGCGTGGATAAGACGTCTGCCGGTTATACGGGACGCGTCTGCGCAATGTTGGTGAGCTCCCCTTTATTAGAGTACCTGAGTCCCTGCTCTGACAATGACCGCGGATTGAAGGATTTTCAAGGGGCTGTCAAGCTGCCAGAGATACCAACCCATGCCCAAGAGAGCGACCTTCGCCATGCACTTTACTCAGTCAGTCCAAGAATATTTGTCGCACTGCTTACCTCTTGGATCAAACTGAGCCAGATCATGGAAAGAATCCTCTCGAACTTGTAAGCCGTCACGACCCTGAGGAATGACCAGCGGCTGAACATTTTAGGTATGCTCCAAAGAAGTTGTCGGTCGGTGACCAACGGCGGAACTTTTTCGACTCGACTCTTCTAGAGCTGAAGAGTTGGTTATATGGCCTATGTACAGAGCTCAAGCCAATCCAAGGTGGAGCCCCTAACCGCTTCCCTCAGGCATACACCCTCGGCATGGTATATCATACTGTTGTCATCCTTCTCGCGAGGCCATACATACAGCGATCCAGGCCTTCCAGCTCGCCCCGAGCCCCTGAGCAACAAGTTGATCCTCTCACACAAAAGGCAGTCACCACCTATCTCGAGGCTGCAAGGAGCACATCTTCTCTGGGGGATCAATACCGCCAAGTATTTGGCAGCTTTCGAAAAAGTCCTCTAGTCGCAACGTATGCAAATCTTTCAGCAGCATTGGCTCTTCTTGACCCAGTATGCCAGAGCAGGCAATGCCATGGAACCAGTGAAGCAGATGACGATAGAGTCAAATCGTGTCTTCAAACGCTAAAGGAATTGTCGGTTGCATGGGCGCCTCCTGCTAGGTATCATTGCAGCTTGCTGAAGATTATGCGAGATCGTATGGGGGGTAGGCAGAGGGGCATGACAACATCCGAGTCTCTCATAAAGCAAGATAATTCCTGTCTAAATTCGCAAGAGATGCAGCCGAATAGTACGTTATCAGAGAACTATGATGGAGGTGGCCAAGCGACTGGGACTACGGACTGGCCGTTATGGGCACTGGAAGGGAACCCGGATATGCAACCAGTTTTGGAACCTAGCGTTGGAATCCTATCAGAGAGTGATGCTCTATGGGATAATTTCACCTGGAATTGGCCTGGAGTATCATTTTTAGGAGATTATACAGACGGCTGAGGCAAAGCTCGGCGACTCCTTTGGGGGGAAAGGGGGGGTTTGCTCTGGCTGCGTTGTTTTTAGGTATAACTTGGTGAACTTATCATACACAAATAGAGTTTAAGACTTGGAATCTTGTCATGCCATGATGCGTCATGATTCAGGATTAATAATTTGGCGGGGTTACGGAATCTAGATTCCGCCCATCTCATGGCATTGTGTAGACTATAAGAATCCCATTCAGGCGTCTACTCCGGTCGAGAACAAACATTTCCCATTCAATATTCGCCCTTGATAAAAATGTCGCACCTTCAGTATTACGCCTACCCCGGCGCCGGTACCAGCAACAGAGAGAAGTACTCCTTCAGCCAGGCTGTCCGAGTTGGAGATACCATCCAGTGCTCTGGACAAGGTGAGTTCAAAGTGTTTCTAGTTCCCAATATTGACTAAAACTGATTTGTACTAGGTGGATGGCGTCCTGAGGGAGAGGTGGCCGAGATACCTACCGAAATCAACGAACAAATCGACCAAGCCTTCAAGACTGTCGATCACAACCTTAAGCATGCCGGCGGTAAGGGCTGGAGCCAGGTGTTTCGGGTCAACTCGTATCATGTTCCGATCAACAACGAAGCTCTTGCTGCTATGACTAGAAACTTCAAGAAGTGGATGCCGGATCATCAGCCCATCTGGACCTGTGTTGGGGTTTCGAGGCTTGGTGAGGATGATATGAGGGTGGAGATTGAGGTGGTGGCACATGATCCTGAGGGTGCGAAGGCTGCCAAGGCTTAGACGCGGAAGGATTGGAGGCTTTGATGAATTCGATATCTCTTAAATCAAGACTATGATCTCAAAAACATGATTATAAAGTGATTGTTATCCTCCACGACAATTCCAAAAAAGACCTTCAGACACAACAAAAGACAAAGTTATCAACCATCCATCTTGTCTATCGGTTATCCCGACTTCAACTATAATAAAGAACACATTTCCAACAAAGTTATCAACACATGATGGAATCAAAGCATTATCAGGTGATTCCTGGGCATAAAGCCGTGTTATCTTGTCCGCCCCCCTATACGTAGAGGATCAATCCCAGTGCTCTTATAGACCTTGCGATAAGACAGAAAAATCACGTAATCGTAACGAGAAGACATTGGAAATCTAGCCTCCGAAGGTTGGTTGATCGAGACTGAAACCTCATGTTGTCTCACGTAGGACGTACTCGGGTCTTCGACGATAAGCAAATCAGGCATCGTTGCTTGGCTTATATGCCCAGAGTCGTCCAAGTACCTCTCAAAGACGTAATCTCGAAAGAATTCAGTCCTCTCTTGGGCAATGACTCCTCCTTCTGTTGGTTCTGGAGCAAAAAGGTCTTTGTAGGAAGCTGCGCGAGGGACAGATTCGAGGAGCTGTTTCTCTGAGCATAACAAAGCCCAAGGACTGTCTTGAGTCCCTTCGCCCCTTGTGTGTACTTGAAGTCCACAAACTAGGGCCATGCGATAGACCTTGGATGGCCTGCCTACATTGAAGGCAAAGAACCGTAGATGCATGCAGCTGCGCAATCCTCCAGATCCAAAGCCGTCCACCCCCAGCGGTTCATCTCTGAACGAAGGGTCTGACATGTACCCAGTGTTCATGATGGGAGATCTTGGGATGCTGTTGTAGTATATGCCAACCATGATATTCTTGGTAATGATTTCAGCGTCTGAATCGGATAGGAAGGATGCAATATAGACGACTTGTTTGACCTGAGAAACTTTGTGTGTAACCATGGAAGAGCAATATTGAAGAACGTCTGGAAATAACCTCAAGTAGGTTGTTCCAATCTTGCGCAATGCGATCCCGACCCATCTAGCTTCGGGATGTGTGCGATCACTTCTCTCGAGACAGTCCAATCTCATGAATAGATCACCCTCTGGTAGATGATTCTCATTAGAGTCGAATCCAGGATAGCTCACGTCAAAGTTCCTCTCGAATCGTAGTCCTCTGTTTGTGAGTGTGAACTCGGTTTCTGCCTCGAGCTTTCCCCGGGGAACAAGTAACTTGTCGCAATGACGGAACTCTTTGGGTGAGGTGGCAAAGATGCCACTGAGCTGCCAGTTGGACCCGGCTGACTTTCTGGATTGTTGCCAGGCGAACAATGTGAGGTCGTTTGTTGAGCGGGCGATCTCTTCTTGCAACCTGATGAAAGCCCTTGAACCCTCTCCGTAAAGAAGAGGCATGTTGATGCCAAAGATACCCATGAGGCAGTATGCAATATCTTCAACTCTCTTGGTCTCCCGCTTGGCTGCCCACGAGAATCTCTTGCCAATATTGATATTCTGCAGCGTTTCCACACTCTTGAGAACAACAGTGTCGATTCCAGTGATTCTCGACAGGTGCTCCCTAAGTGATTCTTTCGTCCCTAGGATTTCCCAGTCCTCGTTGAAAAAGCTCATGTGGGATGGCGCAATCAGCTCCTGGAGTGTCCAGCCTCTCTTGAACCACCTGTAGCTGGCCAACTCGTCGTCCAAGAGGTTACCACTGCTGTGTAACTGCGGCTCGTGTATGCGAGTACACAAGTAGACGAAGCATATCTTGGAATCTCGATACCATGAAAACATAGAGTTGATGGCCTCGCTTAATTCGGCACTGCTGGTTTTGTCGATACAGCACGTGTCGACCCAGGCATAGTCCAAGCCCATGTTCTTGGCGAGGTCACATGTCTTTTTTATCTTTGCCCAGCCGATTTTTGTGTCGCGATGGTTGACATCTTCCATATCTTGAAAGGTGACCTCTTCATCGTCGCCTCCCCAGGTGTGTGAGAGGATGGCGTATTTGACGCCTTCAGAGCGAGCAAATAGTTGAAGTGTGAGGGTCGTTGTATTAATCAACCACATGGTTTCACCTGAATTGTCGTAGCTTTTACTTGGGCCGCTTGTGCTGTATAATGTTTTGCGAGAAAAATGGCGTTATGAGCGAAAGGAGAGGCTTTTTCGCTGACCATAACGTTGCAACGCTGTAGATAAATGGTGCCTGAGGCACAAAGTTGAGCTTGGTCAGCTCATGAGGTCGAACCTGGCGCAAACTACTTTCTAATCCAAAGATGAGTCTCTACGAGGTTCTGAACCATCCCGGGGGACTATGAAGTTCGTTTTTAGTGTGTTGGTGGGCTGGAGACCTAGAGACTGGTTCCCCATTAAATGCCATTCATGGCCTGGAAACCTGATGGGGAAGCGCCCATAAACAACAGGAGTACGAATTCAATCTGCTAGTCTCAACTCAAGATTACCTCCAAGAAATCCAGTAATGCATTTGCCATTTATGTCCCGCGTCCCTTCGTTCCGTAAATTCAGCACCAGAGTCCCTCTCATAATCGTGGGATTAATACCACAAACCATCATTCGGCTTCAATCCCTTCTCCTTGCAATGGTCATAGTACATCTTTGAAAAGGCAAAAACATCCATCGTATTTTTTAAACTGTCGTCATCGTTGAAGAACTCGAGGCTGCCAGTAATCGTAAACACAATCTCAGTGCCACCGCCGACGAAGAGGGTGTGGATGGTGCCGGGGTTTTTCGACCACGTAGTCTCCTGGTTTCGCAACCCAATCGTACCTAGGTGTTTTAGCATAGTGAAACATTCAAGTATGAGGGGTATGACGTACTCTTTGTATCTCCAGTTTCCCGAGACGGTGACTGCGGTTACAGTTCCGCGGTGTCGGTGCTTTCCTAGCCACGCATCGACGGGAGATCGCAGGCCAACCACGATAGTTCCAGTCCTGGTTTCCATACGTAGTGGCTTCAGCTCGATTGGGCCTACCCATGGAAACCACAAGGTATCTTTTTCGCCGTTGATGTAGACATCGGGGGAGCTGTATTTGTCCGTGAAGGCAATCTCGGCGCGATCCTCCTCTGTCAAGACTGATTCGTTGCTGGGAGGCTGGACAGCACCGCCACTCTTTTGGGGCACTTCCTGAGTCTCTTCACTCTTCGAGGGAGCCATGTTGTGCTGGGCTAATAGTAGAGGCGAGAGTGATAGTAAGGGATATAGTTGGTTTTAGAATGGCTAGATGCTAAAGAAAGAAAGTGAATCTCGGGCCGTTCCTGGTGGATGGAGCTTTTATATACCAAAGAATCTGGGGAAAATGGTATGGAGAGGAGATGACCATTCATATTGTGGTGATTGGCTATTCTCCAGGGACTGAAACGGGATCGACGTGCTGTACTCTACTAGCACTACTACGTAGTACAGTAGGAACTTCTGTACCAACAGCATGTGACCTTGAACCCTTAAACTCTTTGCGGGCAAGATGCGTTACTATGTATGTTAGGAGGGTTACATCTCGGCTGACCTGCTCTTTTAGGTGGGCTAGTGATGTGAAGATCTTCAATGACCATGCTTTAAACCGCCCACCGCCTTATTGTTTCGAGGGCTATGGACGTCTCTAAATTACCACGCTGTCACTACATGTTACTACATAGGATTCTCACGTACCGTTTGGCGACAAATGCGAATCTGACTTGTCAACGTTTGGCTGAGCTGATATCTTGGCACATATAGAGTTTGCAAGTTCTGACAAGGGCACACACCGCTTATATCCTGATATGATGATGACGAAAGACAGCCTCACCAAACCTTAGGTCTACCTGCGCTTGCGTCGGCTGCATAGGTGCCTAAAAAGAATTAGGATGGTGTATATTCGCGCCAAAGCGCCTATTATTAGGGGAGAAGCTTCCGGTATAATTGGTTCAGGTGAAAAACGGCCTCTTGACTGTGTTATTCTTGCCGGCAACTCTTGGCAGAAAGACCCGTGGTGAGATCGGCATGTACAGCCACCTCCGGGTCTGACTCGTGGCTCCCCGGTGACTAGGATAGACCCTGACAGTGGTAGATCCAAACCGGGGCTACAGGTCCTCCCACTTCCGCGACCACTAATGTAGATGTTGAACGTAATAAAACACTATGCCAGCGGCAAAAGTGAAAGATACCTTTCAACAGGTACCGAGGCATCAATAGTCATATTTCCGCACGACAGTAGATTAGAAGTATACAATGATGTTTGAGGAGTGAACAATGGTACTACATCCACGAAGTTGTTGTTTAGGTCGTAGCTGAGGATCTGGCTCTGCATTGGCGCTGGACCGCCACGCATTCATACGGGCTCTTACGCCTAGGCGGTAGCAGGAAACTTGCCTCTTATAAAAACAACTGTTAACAGCAAAGCGGAAGAAAGTGCCAAGCTCAGGCAAGTTGATTGTCTCACTTCTGGTTGGTAGTTTCAATGACCGACTGGTCAGATTTCTGCTGATTATCTCTCCTGCATAAGCCCCGCACCTGGGGAATCCTAAATCTCTCAAGTGATGAGTGCCCAAGTTGTCAACTCAACACAACTACCTCCTAAGACCTATGTTTTGGAAAGGCCATAAGGCAGATATACCAATATGAGCTTCGGCTTTGGCGTTGGCGACTTCATTGCGGTCCTTGAGCTCGTTAACAAGGTCCGCAAGGATTTTCAGAGCGCCCCGAGTCAATTCGAAGACATCTCCAACCAGTTGGTGACTTGGTCGCATTGAGTTCCTAAAAACACCTGTTGACTTCAGGATAGGGTTAGAAGTCTCTCGATCGTACTATCCGATGTCGATGTCACCGTTTCCGAGCTCGAACTCGATCCTTACCAACGGAACGACCTGCAGCATGTTATTAGTAGCTGCCGAGATGTGCTTGAGAGACTGGAGGACACATTGGATAAGTATAGGGACCTACATGCAGACAAAGGAAGATTGGGAAGCCGGGTGAAGAGAGCATGGAAGCGATTAAATTGGGAACCAGACGATATTCGGGAGCTGCGTGAGCGGATCACGTTGAACACGACGCTGCTCAATACATTCCTTGGCGGGATCTCCAGGTAATGAGTGTAACATCATTTCCGGTGCATCTGTTCAACAAATGCTAACGAGGGCAGCCAAACAATGTATGCCATAAAAACATGGCGTGGATCGACTAAATCTTCAGCAAGACAACAAACAGCGTCTCAAGACCCTCGACTGGCTCACACCACTTGATTATGCCGCTCAACAACAAGATTTCATCAGTCGACGACAACCGGGAACTGGAAAGTGGCTATTGGAGTCCAAAGAGTACCAAAATTGGCTGACTACCATGGGCCATACGCTGTTCTGTCCCGGCATGCCAGGCGCAGGAAAGACAATTCTGACCTCGACCGTGGTGGAAGATCTCACAACGAGGTTTCTCAGTGATGCAAAAACTGCCGTTGCATACATATACTTCAACTTTCGCAGGCAGGATGATCAGAATCTCACCAACTTGCTAGCATGCATCTTGAGGCAGTTTATCCAACACTTGGCTCAGGTCCCGGGCATTGTGAACGATCTCCAGAAGAAGTGTGTGGATGAAAAAGAACAGACGTCCAACGCTTGACGAGTTTCTGAGCCTACTACAAGTTGTAGCGGCTGAAATCTCACGTGTCTTCATCGTAGTCGACGCACTCGATGAATGTCAAGCTTCGGAGGGATGTCGAGCCCGTCTTCTCTCAGAACTGTTCGAACTTCAGGTCAAGTGTGGAGTCAATATCTTTGCGACATCAAGGTTTATACCCGATATTGTTGACACATTCGAAATTGGCACAGCATTGGAGATACGGGCAAGCAATGAAGACGTGGAGAGATACGTGAAGGGTCGCATTGACCATCTTCAACCCTTTGTTCGCCGGAACAAGCAGCTACAAGAGGAGATTAAGGTTGGAATATCGACAGCAGTTGATGGGATGTATGTATATACAAAACCCTGGTCTAGATATCTGGCTAACCATTGGTCTAGGTTCCTTTTGGCGCAGATCTTTCTTGACTCCCTCGACGACAAGCTGACACCAAAGAGCATCAGAAACGGCTTGAAGGACTTCCGCAAGCAGAGTCAAAGACCAGGAGAAGACGCCAAATCCCAAGCGCTGGACTATGCATACCAACAAGCCATGGAAAGAATCAACAACCAGAAGCCAGGCTTGAGGGAGATTGCACTCCAGGTTCTGGCATGGATTACCTGCGCGAAACGACCACTTACCCAACTCGAGTTACAGTATGCACTGGCGGTGGAGCTTGATACTCTTCAACTGGACGAAGAGAATCTTCCGGATATTCAAGGAACGGTTTCTGCCTGCTGTGGACTGGTAACGATTGACAACGAGAGCAACATCATCCGGTTGGTCCACTATACCACACAGGAGTACTTTGAGCGAACACAGGCAAAGTGGTTTCCAAACGCTGAAGCAGAGATTACGATGGTTTGTCTCACATATCTCTCATTCAAAGCTTTCGAGGCAGGGTCTTGCCGCCTGATCGAGGAGCTCATGGAACGCCTGCGTTCAAATCCCCTGTATGACTACGCCGCGCAACACTGGGGTCACCATGCTCGCAGAGCTTCCGCTGTAACGGAGGAAATCATCGAGTTTCTCGAAAGCAACTGGAAAGTTGAAGCCGCGGGCCAGGCGTTGTTGTGCTCGGAGCGCGATCGACCAGGCTCTCGTGCTCTCGGCCAAGCGGACCCAGGTGACGCGACAGGATTACACCTGGCAGCGTATTTTGATCTCGAGGTTGTCATGAAGTCGCTGCTCGAAAGAGGCAGTATAGATCCAAACTCGGCCGCTAGTTTCAAGTTTTGGGAGGACATGACACCGCTATCGTACGCCGCCCAAATGGGCCACGAAGCCATCGTCAAGCTGCTTCTCGAGAAGGACAACGTCGACCCAGACGCCAAGAATACTGCTTACAGGAATTTCGGCAGAACTCCACTATCGTATGCCGCCGAGAATGGATACGAGTCTATCGTCGAGCTGCTTATCAACACTGGTCGAGTCGTCGTTGATGACCCACGAACTGGAGTTGATTTCGATATGTACTCGCACCCTAGCGATGGATTGACATCCCTGTGCGCGGCTGTGGATCACGGTCACTGTGGTGTTGTCAAGATATTGCTTGCTGCGGGAGCTGATCCTGCCTTCAAGCTTCTCGATAGGTACCGAGGAGAAGAGACGGACACACCACTGGCTCGGGCTACCAAGAGTGGACATGAAGCTATCGCCAAGTTGTTGCTCGAGAAAATCGAGTCTAACGCAAAGTCAGAGAAGCAGCGCGATTGAATATTTTCCGGTCTTGGAGCCACAGTGATCATCATTTGTAGCAAACTCAGTTAATTCTTCATCACAAATTAGGCCGCTGTCGGCTTGATGACGTTGAGTGCTGTTAATAAACGATACAATAGCGACTCGCCCAAACTGCCATCGTGAGGATGAGCTTTGTGAACCCGGATATGACCATCTGGGTAGGTAACTATGTTCTTTTGGCTCTGGTGATATTAGCTAAGAGAAGGGAGAGACAAGTTCCGTTATTTAGCCAAACTGAATTTTTGAGGGTGTTAGTTGTGAAGGCAGGCTGAGGGAAGTGATGAGTAAAAACATGGCATCGATTTCGCAACGTTCCTGGACAAGGTGATTGGTGGGATTTGGTTGAAGAAATTCCTCTTAGCCCAACCAATTATGACACTTGAAGCAACGATCGTCACTTTAAAAGCTCAATGACATCTTTTCTTGGTGGATGGTAACATGGCAGGGTCTCGAGGCTATTCTGTATTGAGAAGAATATCCGCGAATCACAACTGCAGGTCGTCGAGGTAATAATCTCGGCCATTGGCCCGGAAGTAGCAGGCGAGAGTTTAATAAAAGACGAGACGAACTCTGTTGGTGTCTATATAACTCTACAACACAAGCGTATCATTCTTTTGGAACGGCTCATCTGCGTTTCTCTCTACACTCAGACAAGATGCGATCTCTCCTTCTTTACCCCCTCATGCTCGTTTCCTCAGCTCTGGCGGAGAAGCTTCTCTACAGAAATACATTTGACAGCAGTGATGCTGTTGCAGATTGGGTCGCAGAAGGTCCTGTCAATGCCACCATCAACAACCATACCTTGGAATTGAGCGGCGCCGGCGGTATCGACGACCACTTTGTTTTTTGGGCTCCTGAGGTTTTCCCTGATCGCATTCGCATCACCTGGGAGTTTACACCCATCAATGAACCCGGTTTGGCCATGTTCTTCTTTGGTGCTGCTTCTGTAGCAGGTGGTAGCATCTTTGACAAGAACTTGGCTCCTCGCAATGGTTCCTATCCTCAATACCACTCCAGCGACATCCGAACTCTGCACGCCTCATATTTCCGTCGAAGATGGCCAGAAGAGCGAGCATTCCACCTCGCCAATCTCCGAAAGTCGCCCGGTTTCCATCTCGTTTCCCAAGGCGCTGATCCTATCCCTTCCGTTGAGGATACAAAGGGGGCCTATTACAAGGTCGAGGTCATCAAGGATAAGCGGGATGTTCGGTTTTCGGTTAATGACTTGTTGTTGTTTGAGTGGGAAGATGTTGATCGTTCTACGGGGCCTGTTGTTCGGGATGGACGTATTGGGTTTCGTCAGATGAATCCGCTTGTTGGACGGTATCGCAACTTGGAAGTGTGGAAGTTGTGAGCTTAATACTGTATCCGTACTGGACATTTGGATGAGCAGTGTTAGGAGTGCGTATTTAGCTTCGAGGCGGGAAACAGATTTCACATATTCTTGCGACACAGCTTGATATTCTCCGTGGTCTCATATTCGTGGTGACAATTGATATATATCATGATAGCCTCTAACTGGCCATTACATGAAAACCTTGGTCATTTACGTGGAATATCCACCAGAGTTTGGCTGCCGGGGCTCTCCAGCAGCATCAAACGATCCATCTGGTAATCGTCTCAAAGCCTGAGCTGTACTCTGTCCCGGCGCCACCCAAGTAATATTACATCCTATCTCCTTCATGTATGCCACTGTTGAGTTATCAAATGAGTACTCGAATCTGACCTGTTGTGGCACAAGCTGGTCATGCATTCGTGGTGCGGCCAATGCCTCGTGGGCTGTCATGTTCTTCTCCAAAACGTTCAACATGACTTGAAGTGTCGCGGTGATGATACGGCTGCCGCCAGCAGAACCAGTGACCAGGGAAACGGTACCATCGGGACGCTCAACGATGGAGGTGCTGATACTGGAAAGAGGACGCTTGCCAGGTCGGATAAAGTTGGCCTCGCTCGGGATATATCCAAAGGCGTTGGATTCTCCGGGAATACTGAAATCGTTCATTTCGTTGTTCATCACCATGCCCGTCTCTGGAACCATGACCTGAGAGCCAAAGATGAGGTTGACAGTAGTAGTGAGAGAGATGGCGAGACCAGATTTGTCCATGGTGACCAGGTGTGAAGTTCCAGGTGTATCCAAAGACTCCAAGCCCTGGGGGTCGTACGCCTCGAGACCCAGGGGCTTACCCGTGATCTTGGATCGAACTTCCTCCGCTGTAGCGTTTGAGAGCATCTTAGACTGATACTCAGACAAGCCTTTGACGAAGCTTGGGTCACCCAGCTTGGTGCGCATACCATAACCAAACTTCATGGCTTCATCTATCAAATGAGTGCTTTCATTCACTCGGGTTGCATCACCGATGAAATCGTAACCGCTCAGGATGTTCATGATGGTCGCAGCAACAGCACCACTAGAAGGAGCAGAGCCACTAGTGATCTTACCGCCTCTGTAGTTGATCTGAGAGGGCTCTCGAACGACGACGGAGTAGTTCTTGACATCATCCGTCGTCATGATGCCGCCCTTTTCCTTGAGTGCCCTAACCATCGCATCCGCAAAAGCACCCTCATAGAAAACATCCGGGCCATCGATAGCAATCGCTTCGAGGAAATCAGAATATCTTTTGCGAGTGATCTTCTCCCCAAGCTTGAGCAGACTGCCCGAAGGTGCAAAGTCGATAGACCAAGCAGGGTCCGTAACCAGGAAACTCTCGTTCTCGGACTTGGTGTAGGTCGTCTTCATGAACTTGACAAGGTCGTCGTGGACGGGCCAGCCGTAGCGAGCCACGTTGATGGAGGGCTGTACTAGCTTTGCCCAAGGCAGGCGGCCATACTTCTTGTGGAGGTGCTCCAATCCTCGAAGTTCTCCAGGGACGCCGCTGCATTAAGTCAGTAAGATGTTGTAAAGTGGGATTTTGAAAGATACTGTACCTTGCCTGACCCCCATAGATGCTGGCATTGACATTGTCCTTGAACATGTCTTCGGTGGCTGCAGCAGGCGCCGTCTCACGAAAGTCAACAAATTCGTATGGCGAGGTATCCTGCTTGCGAGTGGGCTTGTGAATGAGTACAAAGCCGCCTCCACCAATTCCAGAGTGATACATGCCTAACAAGAGTTGGTTACTTGTCAATGTAGTTAAAATTCTTGTCACTCACTGGTTGTCCCGACACAGAGAACAGTTGCTACCATGGCATCGGCTGCGTTACCGCCAGCACGAAGGATGTCGACACCAATCGTGCTACAAATCTCATTTTCACAAGAAACACCGCCAAGCTTGTTGGTGAAGCGATTTGAGTGCGATGGTGACGTAGCAGGTGGATAGAAGTCCGGGTAGGGGTGAGCATGGACCTGCTGTGCCAAGAAGCTCAAGAGAGCACCAAGAACTTGAGACTTCATCATTCAGACTGTCCTCTAGATGTGCCGGGAAGAACTGCAGACTGATGATGAGAGAGGGGAGAATTTCGGCTTGTTAATATACTGCCCAATGTGACACCAAAAATTGGAGAGTCTTGATAACAGGGCAATATCATGGGTGATCCTAGCTTGAGGGGAAATGCGGGGGTGGGCAATTACGCACGCGAGCAAGGGGTCCAAGATACGGACGGGGCCTTGGTCATATGGTTAGATTGTAATGAAATCTCGGGCCTTGAGCTTATTGAGGAGTGATCAGCGTGTTAGGGTGAGGCGATATCACCTCACCTAGCACTTCGCCGAGGCTTAACGGCACGGTAAATCCCGTTGTTGGTCTTCCCCAGCTTGGCTTTGCTCGAAAAACTCAAGTACGTAATTCTCCCGAGCAGAGAAAAGTTGCAAGGACTCTTTCGAGTATAGCAAAGTTGGAGAGATCCAGCAAGCAACTCGTTTGGCTGGGGTTACGCACCATCCCCCTCAGCTGTCACTAGTCATGACTTCTCCACCAAGCTTCCCAAAGAAGAAGGTCATAATTCATTTGTCAATTACGCCCAACAAGCCAGCAAGGGCGAAATCTAGGTTTAGATAGTCGGATAGAAATAATCCCTCATGGGCTATCATGAACGAATGATTCCTGATCTTCAGGTCATGGTTATCGGCAATTTAGATAATGCCGGGTTCGGGAACTGAAATGAAGCCGAAAAAGGGTGTTTTTGACGAGGTTGATTAGCTGGAATTCTGGTTGAGTAGGTTATATAGGAGCTGTTTCATGCTGATTGCCTGCCGGGAGCTATCAAGATGGGACGAGTACGCACGAACCACTCTGCCCAATTCTTTACAAAAAGTGCCTCCGGCATTATGGCCGTGAAATCTCATGACTAGCTCTTTGATAGGCAACTAGTTGTAAGGTTGGTTATCGCAAACTTGGTCTACCTGCAGGCACCAAACACTCACTATCCCCACTGCGTCTACAAGGTCAATGCCACAGTGAGGCAATTCCCGACTATCCAGTTCATGATGGGCCCTTTCATAGATGGTTTATTTGAAGAAAAGTCACAGGCTTTTCAACATATCGCCAGATTGACAAGTGTAAGAGAGAGCATGATCAGCACGTGACATGTGGTCAGGCGAATTTTTCCAAGTCAGCAACAAGCGACATTTCTTCTCCCGTCAGCAATTCCCACAGCTTGAATCGACTGAAAAACAGCCTCATTATTGAAATACAACGTACAATAGCACACCTACAGCTCCCGAACGCATATCTAGTCGAAATACTCATCGGAACAACATGTTTCATGTACCTCTGGAGCCAGCGCCCACTCCAAGGGAAAAGGAGATCCATAACAAAATGCGCGACGCCGCAAGAGACAGAGACATGCCGCGCCTGAAGCAAGAGCTTGAAAGATGGCACATGCTTAAGGCTGAGGAGCTGAGACCACCTGGAAGAATAGTCCTTCGATGGCCGTACATCATTCATCGCGAGTTCGTGTCTGTCGCTAGAGTGATGGCCGAAGAAGGCAATTCCGAGATGATCGGATACCTACTGGAAATGGGCCTGAGATACGAAACCGATGTCATCGTCAGAGCCGCCCGTCGCTGTCATTGGGGTGTTATTAAGGTTCATATGGACTCTGGATGGAGAATTGACGGTTATCTCAACACTGATTCTGAACCTCCGCTCTTAGGGTAGGTTTCCTCAGACAACAGGTGTATAGTTTTACTGACAGTGATATAAAGGCGACTTTTACACAAGGAAGAATGTGTTCGTGGGCTGCTGGAACTCGGTGCTGATCCCAACGGGGTGTATGGCGATGATACATATGACATCCCACACTTGGCTGGCAAAACAGCCTCACCTGCTGTAATGAAACTACTTCGAGAAAACGGAGTAGACTTTAATGAGACGAATGCCCTTCATGAAGCCGCCCACAGAGAAGGAGACCTTCAAATCGACACCATGGCATATCTTCTCGACGAGGTTGGGATTCCTATTAATCGAATCGCGCTCGACTTTGAGGACAAATATCCAGACTGGGCTGGTTGCAATTGTGGGACGGTACTCCACTGTGCAGTGAAGACTAGAAATATAGACAAGGTTGAGTTTCTGGTTGGTAGGGGGGCGGATCCGAATGTTAAGGACTGGGGTGGTAAGTCTCCGCTTGATTGGGCAAAGGAGAAAGGATTTGGGGATGCCGTCCGGGTTTTGAGAGAGATAAACAGCCAGAGATGATCATGCTGGATCATAAATAGTCTTCTAGCTCAGTCATCCCATCAAGGGCCGGGCTTTCACTGTAACACAGAACACGATCCGATCTTATCCATGATCTTATCCATCGTTATCCCGACTTCAACTATAATAAAGAACACATTTCCAATACATCATAGCATCATATCCCAATGTTAGAGCATATCGGAAGTACTCAATCACAGTACACATGGGCCTTAGATTAGTGGTGGTTATCGGAATTACTTACTGGTGTTTTGTGATTTGAAGTAGCATAAGTGACGCGATTGCTTCGGTCCCTGTGCAAAGGCATCTTTCACTGCTGCCTTTGGCATTGTGATTTATTGTGTCCAACACGCGATTAGGTTTCGATTCTGTCCTGTATTAATAATTGTCTCTTTTTCTGTTGTACCATGCCTCTCTTCTTTGAAGTGGCGGTTCGAGGCTGACTGCCAACTCATAGGCTTGGAGGCCAATGGAAACACGATATCCCAAGCCACAGCCTGTGGCTGCCTACTGCAGATGACAGGTGGCCTCAAAGAAGGGATTATAAGCAGGCTCTGATAATGTCGCTGTTTTTAACCAGATGGGCACTTCTAACTACTCTTTTCACCATGTCAAACCCATGTACGTACTGCTCCAAGTTGACTATCGAGTCACTCCTTGAAATCGCACACCAAGATCCCATATCAAAGCGGGGGTATTACAAGCATCACAATTCCTTCGGGGATCTCGAAGCCGCGGCGCTTGCCGGTTGCGATCTGTGCCGTCTGGTTCTAGACTGCTTTCTACAGCGGAATCTCTACGAGAAAGCAAAAAGCCTTAAACAGTCAGATGTGAAACTACGAATAGACCTAGATGATCGGCATGCTGCTCATTCGCGACCCTACGTGCTTCACACTATAATCTACAAGGTAGGGAGGACAAGCCTCTATGACCCAGATGGCTTCGCGGAGGTGAGAGTTGGATTGATAGCACAAGAAGGTATCGGCGTTGTCCATCGCCATCAGTTGTGCCTCCAGACTAACAGGTAATCGCCATCTAGGTTGCATTCATTTGTTTCCATATCGCATTCATCGGATAGCCCTGTCCTCAGTAGGCTATACTGTAGAGGATCAAGTCCTCGACTCAGCATCCAATTTTGCCACAGTGAATCGGTGGCTTCATCATTGTGAAAACAACCATCCAGGTTGCTGGCCAAGCGAGACTCCAGTGCTTCCTACCCGAGTTATCGACGTTGGAACGCTGCCAGCGGATGAGCAGAATGACGAAGTGCGTATACTTTGCTCTCAAGGAACAAGGGCAAAATATGTTGCATTGAGTCATTGCTGGGGAGGCAAAATTCAGGTTGTGCTAGAAACGGGCAACCTGAATAGGTTCCAGAACTCAATTCCCTGTTCGTCACTGCCAGCTACCTTTCGAGACGCCATAGCCGTCACACGAAGACTGGGCATCCAGTATCTATGGATTGACTCGTTATGTATCATCCAAGACTCTCGAGAAGATTGGGAGCAAGAGTCAAACAACATGGGGCCCATATTTCGCGAGTCCACCCTGGCCCTCTTCGCTGCAGCATCCAAGAGCAGCAACGACGGGATTTTCAACAAAGAACCTTCTACTTCACGCCCAAAAGATGTTCAGATTAAAGTCTTTTCCGATCCTGAGAATAATGCTACTGTTATGGCATCTATGAGGTGTCCTAGCCCGAAAGAGGCATTCAGTTGCCTGTGGTCGCAAAGTCCCCTTGCCGATCGTGGCTGGACGTTTCAAGAGCAAGCTCTGGCACCGAGATGCCTCATTTACGGCGAGAAAGGGATATTCTGGAAATGCCCTCAAGAAATTCACGCCTCTAAAACCTCTCTTTCCCGCGTTTCTGAGATGTCGAACAGGCAACCGATCTTATACTCCATTCTACAGTCTCCTACTCCCTCATGCGACCCCGGGATCCCCTTGGACTTATCTGACCTTATGAGCCAATATTATGAGCTTGTTTCTGATTACTCTGGACGAGTTTTTGACGTTCCCCTCAGACAAACTACCTGCCATCTCAGCGATAGCAAAAGCTTTGAGTCACAAGCTCTCCCAACGAGACGCATCGCCCACGTATCTCGCAGGACTATGGGAGACGGACATTTGCAATGGCTTACTGTGGGAAGCCATTGGAAGATCATACGCACCACATGTGTCTATTTATCGGGCGCCCTCATGGTCATGGGCAAGTACAGACAGCCCTATCGCCTTTGCTGACTCGGCTTGTCGCGGTGAATGGAGCCCGGATCTAAAAGTTGTGAGCTGCGAGGTGTGTCCTTTAAGCCCTGGCTACCCTTTTGGAGAGGTAAAGAGCGGTCGACTTGTTGTCGAGGGCCGCACGATACCGCTGATACGCAGCAGACAAGAGGTTCAGTTAGATTTTTATCCCAGATTCATGGGGCGGTGCAAGTATGACGAGTTCCTGGATGGGGAGGATTCATATCACTCTCAGCAACACATCTATTCAGTCATGAAGGGCAACAAAAGATGTCTCTTGACTTTTTAATGAAAAGACAAAAAGACCCCAGCGGGTTCATTCCCCGCCGGAGTGGGTGGCAGATCGACGAGGCATCATACCGCGAGGAGGAGTACAAGGCTGTCGTCGTCAGTACTAGTGAAGAAGTTGAGGATCGAGTGAAGAAGAGCGCAAGGGGTATTTTGGTGCAAAGGCGACCAGGGAATGAGGAGTATGAGAGGGTTGGGTATCTCTCCAACCTTCTCATCGATTGCACATGGCTTGATTCAATCCAGCGGGAGAGGTTGGTCATTGTTTAAGTGTGCAATGGAAACATGCATTTCCAAACGACGTCACTGTTTTCTGGGGAGAAACACTGGTCATAAGAGGCGGAATGGTCGTATCAGAATAGCTAGAAATTAGCAGGAGGCCAAGGGCTGTTTCCCTTCATTCTTCTCGTGGTGTTTAGTTTAGTGGAAATGTGTTCTTTGTTAAAAGGCCACTGTGTTAGCATCGGGGTATGATGCATGATGTCTTGGAAATGTGTTCTTTATTATAGTTGAAGCCGGGAAAACCGACATACAAGATCGAAGCCTGGCTCTCAATGGGATAACGGAGCTAGAAGATCGTGTTTAGTTTGGTACTATCTCTACAACCCCCTAATTCTTCTGGTCTTTATTAGTCTCCATTGACACCATTCCCAACAACCTCATTAGTCTTGGCCTCTGTCTGAGCTCTCGAGATAATATCCTCCCAAATAGGAGGCTTGCACCGTAGATCTTCACCAGCAGCTTCAGCATCGAAACCGAACCTCAGAAGTGCATCTTCACTGCACCACTCGCCCGTTGCCATGAGCCCGATGGGGACCTTTCCTTCAGTATCCTTGGTAGCGATTTCTCCAGCTCCCTTGCTGCCCTCTGGAACCACGTAGCCAGCAGGCACGTTTATTGCTGGAAGGCCGCAGAAGTTGGCTAACCAGACGTATTCCATGCTTTCCAAGGTACGGCTTCCGTCATTAAGACCATACGATAACTCTGATTTACCAGACTTGATAGGCCAGCCTGCACAAGATGTTGTTGGTGTGATAATCATCATTCCAGGGTATTTCTTCCAGAGGTACGCAAGGTGCTCCATGAGAAGGTTTCGCAGTTTCTGTGCTAAAAGATAGTCCGTCGATGGGGTAGTACGACCCAGGGATAGGAGGATCTTGTTGGCCGGAGTAATGCTTCGAGTATCGACAAGTAACGTCGAGGCATCGGTAAGAACAGTGAGAGCGTGAGCCATCTGACCTTCAGCAGCAAAGGGAATCTCGATAGGAATAACAGTGTAGCCATACTGAGCAACCAGTGAGTCGACAAGGCCGCGGACCAATTTCTGTATACCAGGCTTTGCGCGGGAGAACCATGCTTCATAAATACCGAGGACCTTTGTCATAGGTGGTGATGGCTGAAGGTTTAGAGGAGGGTATTGAGTTGACGGGTGTGGCTCTGCAATCGCCTCGTAGGCAGCCACTAAAGATTCCATATCGATAGCAAGAGGACCCTGTACTGCGCAAGTCGGAGAATGATTTGGGCCAGGCCAGCACGTAATGCGGTTGTGGGTTGGCTTGAGTCCAAAGACTGAGCAGTAGGATGCTGGAATACGGATGCTGCCACCACCATCGCTTCCCAGAGCAAGAGGGATAATTCCGCTGCTGACGGCATAAGCTGGGCCGGAGGAGCTTCCACCAGTATAATAACCAGGGTTAAAGGGGTTGGGAGGCGTGCCATGGTGAGGGTTATTTCCGGTGGTGTCTGTCCATGTTAATGATGGTTCCAACGTGAAAGCGCTTTCGACATACCCAGGCCATATTCGTGCATATGCAGTTTTCCAATAATAATGGCACCTGATTCCTCAAGCTTACGGACAGCCCAGCTTGTTGATGATTCGCCATCACCAGGCTCTTCAGCATAATCATTAACAGACCCGAGACTCGTGGCGTATCCGTCATAGTCGTAGTCATCTTTAATACTTGATGGAACGCCATCCAGGGGACCAATAGGATGTCCGTTCTTGTACCGCAGAGTCGACTCTTCGGCTGCCTTAAGAATTCGATCAACCTGTAGTTCTCTCCAAGCGATGGAGTGCTTGCCAGGTTGGCTACCATCGCGACGGATAAGAGGTAGGATAGCTCGAACCACGTCGGTAGGAGTCAGCTCTCCAGAGAGGTACATGGCACGATAATCGGCTACCGAGTACAACTTGAGAGACCTCTGAGCCTGCGTGAGACCGTTCTGAGACAAAAGCGAAACCCTTTCGCCTCCAGTCTCAACTTCCGACTGAGAAATAGCCATCGGAACAACGGTGGGATCATATCGTGGCTCAATATTCGTGAGATCGGGCAAGAGCTTGCGGAGATCGGAAAAGCCAGCGTTATGCCAAGCCGCCTCACGGATGAACCGGATCCATTCCATCCTTCGAAATATGAGTCAATGTTCATAGAGCGAAGTAAAGAGACTCACAGGAAGGCAGCAACAACAAGAAAGGGTCCCGTAAGGACGGGATTGGGTCTCCTCTCGACGGCATATTGAACATTTGGCCTAGCAGCAATGTCAGCTGCAAGACCAAGATAGCGGGGGAACAGACAGTCGTGTGAACTGTATTACCCTTTCTTTGGCTCTGGATAGTTGAAAAACCTCCTCTCCTCGTGCTCCTTACTCATATTGTCGATTATACCGTTGCCTGATGTTTAAATTTCTTGAAGCGATCGTTTACGTGTCAAGTTTGTAGAGTGGTGAATGCGTGTTGGGTTTTATTCTCGGAGAATACGGCAGCCGCGGATGCCGATTGACGTCTTAAACGCGTGATTATGCATGTGCATGGATCCAATTAAGCCTCGGCCGTTGGGAAAAAGTGACAAAAATATGCAGTCTTACAAACACCAACGTTACGCGACGTAGCATCCAGACAGCGTGGCCATGATGTAATGATACAGAGAGCTCCTCCACGGATTGCTAATGGTCACTTTTTTATTCCCCTGTACTAGCCTCTCTCATAAGATCTTAATAGGTTCATTCACATGTTTCTTAAGGCTTCCGTGGAAAGCCGGTGGCAGCTCGCTTACTATCTGATTCACACAACCGTGCTTAATTATCCTTCAAGGTCTCCCCATCCAGCCTCACGATATTATCACCAGTTATTTATTCGTAGTGGAGCGACATAAAATTAATAGGATCCTTCCAAGATCCGACTTTTCTTTTCCATTTCCGGAGCTACCGACACGTGTGAGGCCTTATCTCTGCCTTTGAAGCAAGCTTTTACCTTTCCTTTGTGCGAAAGCTAGTTATCTCGACCAGCACCCCGGTCAAGGGATAAAAAGAGACAACAAAAACGGCAAAGGGCATTACCCAACTCATATAGATGTAGTAAGTAACTAAGTTTAAAGCGAATATGTTTAAAAAAAAATACTATAATAATAATAATAATACCTTAGAAATCTTTTTATTTATTTTCTTGTCTTTTATCGAGCACCTTTAGAGCAGGGTAGATTAAGAGGTTTGTCCTACCATCTCGTCTTTTCCCTGACCTAAGTTGCCGGGAAGTTTATCACACACACTGAATTCGCCTGGTGTAGTGCATACCAAGACTGACGCCCGTGAAAATGCTGCAAATATGCAATGTGATAATGGAGGGTTTGATATCCGAGTGGATGGGTATCGAGGTGGGCAGCTCGTCCATTGCATGGGCTATTGTTATTAAATATATTACACTATTAGAGAATTGGGGAATTAACTTTATAAGACGGCCAGCGGCATAGGACTCGAACAAGGAGTTTAAATATTCAGTAAAGCGTCTGAACTCATATTTGGAAGTGAATAGGAGATTCATACTCAAAGTAAGGATAACAATGTGAGATGAGATAAAAAGGAATTGTCAATATAGAAGAATCTTGGGCCGATCTACTATCAATGGGAAGCTGGAAGGGGCTCTATTACTATAGATACGAGTGCATTATTATGGGTCAGCACCTGTTCTTCCTACACGCTTCTGCCACAAGAGCCTTCTATTGTAGTCTTTCATGCAGACATGCTTATTTTGCGGCCCGGTGGAGGTGACAAACAGCTCTGTTCCAGGACACAATAGAAGCATCAACCGCTTTTCTGAGGCCGGCGTGTCAGTGGATCTAGTCTCTTCAACGCTTGTTAGCTCAGTAGAGGGACGACTCTTGAAGTACAGAGAGAAGAAGATCTTGTACGATGCTAATTCAGGGAGATACACCGCCTCTAGATTTGGTGGTATAGGATTGGTCCTCATCTAGTGTATCCGGCATGACGGGGGTTACCGTCGTCGATAGTGGACGATCTTGTCCACTGAAGTACATTGAAGGATACCCTGCGATTTTCTAGGTATTGGGTTCTAATGCCGCCGTGTATTGATAACAGTATATTTTGATGTTGTGGCCGACGGCCTGATGCGAAATTAGAAACAATAGTAATAATTGAAGGATACTTAACAGCTGGGCTATCATTCCCTAGGAGAGGCTTGTTGCTTCCTAGTTACCGTTCAACAGCTGATCCTCTATCGATCTAGGGTAATGCCCAGTGGTGCTCGCTACGCGCTTGTAGATTGACAGGGGATAAAGCCGTTTCAGCCCTACGGGGAGTGAGAAACTTCCCCTGACATTGGTGGATCTGTCTAATTTCCGCCCTGTTTTTATTCTTTCGAGTCCGAGCCTCTCTGCTCACTCAAAATGCGAGCCTGCCTATCAACACCTTATCCTGGAATAAACTCCACCCAGTTTGACGCATTGAGCCCATCATCCTGGTCATCGACAGTCAGATCATTGTTAAACGAGTACACGTAGTTATGAGATGCTTCTTACCAGTATGGAAGTACCTCATTATTATGTGCCCTGATCCCGTCGATGATGTGTTAGCTGTAAGAATATCGCCAAGATACGGCGGCTGCAGAAATAACTGGTCTGAAGTCCGAGATTTAAAAAGGTGTAAGTAATCTCTGCTGTCCGTCAACTGCACTGTCTCAACTTTCCTTTGTCACTTCTTCTCTCTCTCTCTCTCTCTCACCAGTCACTTGAGTTAAAGACGATCCTTATGGCTGAACATCAAGCAATTCGCAATGCGGCACCGCAACAACACGGCATAACGCATAGCTCGGTCGGACACGATAGCTACGAGACTATTGATAAGGCGCAATCTGGGATGCAAGAGAAGTCTGGTCAATGGAGTTTGAACACCAACGAAACGCCTATGCGATCTACAACGACATTTTTCGTTCCACCACAACAGAAGCGAGATCGACGATGGTGGCATAGAATCGGTCGTCCTGGAATGATAGTCCTTACCGTTGGAACGGCTGCCATTTTGTTCTGTGTTGCGCTACTGATCTTCCTATGGGAAGGTGCCCGCAGGGCAAGGGGTGGCCGACCTCGCACAGAATTCTGGGATACCATCGTCTTTGACAATTGGACAACACAGCTCGTCACCATCTGCTCCGCCGGTATTCGAGTATCGATGGGTTTCCAGATCGGACTCGCAGCAGCGGCCATGGCGGCTGTTATACTGGAGACTGCCGGTAGTCGTTTCTGCGATACGGCAATGCTATCTATCCAAAGAGCCTCGAGTTCCAGTGCCGGCCCATTAGATCTTCTTCCTACAGCTTGGCGACACTGTCTTGCAGGCCGCATCTCGGGACTTCTTTATTTTCCAATTCTTGCTTTGATGGTTGCAATCGCCTTGGTATCAACCCTTACCTCGACTATCCTTCTCTTCGACCTCGAACAAGGCCACATCTCGGCTCCAATCGCTACGCATCTCAAAGCCGTTGGCTTCGATAATTCATCCATGTACCCTTATAGCAGCATCGCCTATTGGAAATCAAGACCACTCGCTCATTGGCGCTTTGCTGAGACTCGTCCCGCCGAGATGGAGACAGAACTTCGCACCGAGAATGCCGTGGATACGGGCGACGTCTACCGAGCCATGCTTCCGTTTGACAGCGCAACAGATAGAACCACTCTCGAGTATTATCAAGGGTCCGCTGTCGTTATCAATCAACGCACTGCCTGCTTCGCACCAACTTTCAGCAATGCAACGGTCCAATGGGAATCAGGCGAGGGTATTGCCATTTCTGGCTTGCATCTTAATGCCACATCTATCGTTGAGAATCAGACCGACTTCCTCGGGAGTGAGATGAGCATGCCTATGCCGATACACTGCCGGATTCATAATGATTGGAATAGCACAAGTTCCGACAATTTGCCAATCTCTCTATGCAGCAGGCTTGAGGCTTACGACGTGCCTGTTAGAAATGGTTCCAAGAATCCTCTCTCCGGCTGGTCATATGGCTTCAGATATATCCCGCTCATCAGTTCGGGTGAAGTCTTGAACGGGCTTGTTTCTAGGTACATTGATGGGATTGTGCCGCCGGAAGTACAAAAGGAGTTGAACGAGTTGAAATTTCGTCAAAATGGACCTTGGACAACGGCCTATGCATCTGATGGGACTGAGGTATTCAACGCTACGATCTGCTACGTCAGCCAGAACCTACCCCATAGGCACAACGTCACCATGACCGGGCGAGCTATCGCCTCTGAGCCAAACTTCCTGACTGAGGTATCAAGTCTGACGGTCAGAAGAAACGACACAGGCGTCCTACGACAGCTGGGCGTTGGCATCTCTCCCAACAATACCACCGGACGCGGCATTCTAGACCTACAGGTCCACCCGGGACCAGACCTCTGGATCGATCCCGATGAAGAAGACCGTTTACAATCCGCGTACTTGTTGCTTTGGGTTACGCTTGTTGAGTATTCTGTCATAGGTGGCTGGAGCCTTGCTGGCGGGCTCATGAAGAACGACATTACGACCATGGTCACTTGGTCAACGCACCCGGAACACGCAGCCGTGTTCCAAAAAGATCCTTCAGCAGACTGGCGATCCAGCACAAGCGGTACAAGCACTTATCTTTCGCATCTTCCAGATGTTGTACTACGATTGGCTTCCCATTTTCGATCCAACCCATCAGGTCACAACGATCAACACCCAAGAAGTCCTCATACCGCAAAAGTGGACAGGGTTTGCTGTGGTCATGGCCATAATAGCTGCGCACTTTGCAGTGACTGCCCTCACCATAGTCCTCTTTGCGAAGCGGACTGAATCTTCTCTCTTGGGAAATGCTTGGCAAGCTGTCTCACAGATGGTCTCCCCGGAGACGCAAGATATTATCCGAGCTGCGGGTGGAGAGGGAATGAAGGATAAGGAGGTAGAGGTTCTGGCAAAATCAGCAGGTCGGAGCAGAGAGGCGTATGCTTTGTCAAGCGGTATTCACAGTGGCAGGACAGAGTTGCGTGTACGTCAGATTTAAGACCCTTGCTGCGCCCTTTGCCTTTGCTCCCTAAGTACCCAATCAAAGTGATCTTAGATAGACTCGTGAGCTACAACATCATAATTAAACTTGTAATACGAAAATGCCTCGCTCTGGAGGACCCTGAAACGGTTGAATTACTTGATGATGCATCCGTAAGCGAGGTGTGATCGTCTGACTGCACCGCCCCCAAGATTATCCAGTTTCCTAGTGTAGTACACGTGTATCTGTGTTGTTGGCCCACCTAGATATCACCGTGGAGAAGATCACCGTAGAGTAGCAACAACCTCAATGTAAGGCTGAATCTTACTTGTAATAACCTCTTGTGCGTTCTTATTATTTGAGCTTTGCTCATTCTCTACAACGAACTCACTTCCATCGTCATCATCTCTTGTACACATATCTCAACGCCTGTCTCAAAATGACTCAAATTACCCCTCTCAACATCCAAGATCCAAGTGATCTTGATGCAATCCTCCATGACAGAAGGCTTTCGGACCTTGAAGTCTACGTATGGCAGCCTGCAAGAAAATCGATCAAATACCGACATCGGCTGGGAGCATGGAGAGTCGCAGAACGAAAGAAGACACGCCCAGACGCTGAATTCTGGGGTCCTAGAAGTGAGCTATACTACTATGACATGCCATACGACTATGGTACCAGTGGTACTCTACCGATCAAACCAGACGGAATTTGGCAAAGTCTACCACCTTCCTGGAACGAGGAACGTCGCTACCGTCGCAAGCTTCCTGATGAGTCGATTGTTGTGGTTGGGCAAGAGGAGTCAGTGGAGGAGGCGTTATGTGAACAGTGTGCCAAGATTCCTGTTGGGAAGCTGCTTCTGTCAGAGCAAAGCTACAAGCTGTACGATAAGACTTCGCATCTGGATGTCAACTCGTGTCGCCTCTGTCGCTTGATATCTCGGCAGATCAAGAACAGTGTCGCCTCCCAAGACGACGAGATTTCTCTGTCTGTGAAACCGGCGGATGGCATCTTATCTCCGAGACTTGTTATTCGAACAGGTACACCAGATAACCTCCTTTCTATTGCCATGGAAGCTGACACGATAGTACAGGCTCAGAGCAGAGCGAGCAAGCGTCCCTAGCCATGCTCCATCGAACGGGAAGTAAAGAGTATTTTCGCCTACTCCAGAAATGGCTGGATGAATCAACCACCAACGGCCGCGAGATCCACCATTATTATATGCCATCTCGGTTGATCGAAATCACCCTTTCAGAAGGTCAATTCAAATTACGGCTTCTCAAGACAGCGGAAGAGTTTTTGTACAGTTCGCGGCGATACATCGCCTTGTCCCATCGCTGGGGCGGCATTGATACGTTCTGCACAACCACAGATAACTTTGACGAGCGACTCATCGACATTCCATACTCTCAGTTGCCGAAAACCTTCCAGCACGCTGTAATTACTACCTGGAATCTTGGAATTGGATACCTCTGGATCGACTCGCTTTGCATTATTCAGCGTGATGAGAGTGACTGGCGCCGTGAGTCGGCAAGGATGGAGAATGTCTTTGCCTACGCTCATTGTACGCTGGCTGCCACTTCGGCTGAGAACTGCAACCAGGGCTTCCTTGACAGATCGTCCGAGAGTGCCATCAGACTCGGGGATTCTACTTCAACCCTAGCCATGTCTGTTTATATCAAGGAAACAGCAAATGATTTCGACAAGGACGTAGCCCAAGGCCCGTTGAATAAACGGGCATGGGTGTTTCAGGAAAGAGTCCTATCACGCCGAACTATTCATTTTTCAGCAGAACAAACATATCTTGAGTTTGGCTCCAATATCTGGTGCGAAGCCATGGGCCCTGAGAACTCGTAAGTAACCCGAGACAAGTCTCGACTCCTGAGTCGCAGGGAAATGCTAACCTGGAATCAAATAGATTAGAGAGTCCGCTACAGAAACTTCATCTGCGATTGTTTGAAGGAGAAGAAGAAGAAGAGAAAGAAGAAGAAGCTTCTCAAAAAGAAGATTCTTTATTCCAGACGTGCTTTTCTCAATACTCGACCCTGGATATCACAGACCGCAGGGATCGACCTGCTGGCATTCTCGGTCTTGAGTCCAGATTGGCAGAGTCATACCACACGGCAAGTTTGTACGGGATTCTCATCTCTTCATTCTACAACAGTCTTTTCTGGCATCGCTCGGGAGATAAGAGAATGAAGACGATTGATTTTCCGGATGAGAATGTGCCGTCTTGGTCTTGGATGGCTTATGAAGGTGCTATAAGTTATGGTTTCTTGCCAGGTTCCTTTTCAGGTTCGATACAATTCTGCGGCGCAAGAGAGGACGACCAGGACATTAAACTTACTAATGCCGGACAACTCGCTCCTATTCGAGAATCAGGCTTCTTACTCATCGCTCCGCTATATAAAGTGCTGGGCAGATATGTTATCGAGCCTAACGAAAGCTACAACTACAAGATAACAGATGGGGACAAGTTCCTTGGGTGGCTCAGGTATGATGGCGAGGATCAGACCGATGTCGCAAACATACGCTGCATTCGTGTTGGCCGGATTGAGACTGAAAAGGAAGATGCCGTGAGCGGTGGTGAGCTAGCTCGGGGCAATTTCGCTCCTGTTATGCTTGTCAAGCCCACGTATAGAGACGGGAGACATGTTTACAAGACATATCAAAGACTCGGGGTGGGCATTATCAGAGATGAGTCTATGGCCCGCGATGAGCAAGGATTGGTTTGGGTTACCTGATTCCACCTCCTAGCTTTTTACCTTCAGGACTGACCAGCTTCTAAATCCTGCTCTTTAGTTTGAATAGGCCCTTACGATACAGGTGACATTGCTCTTCCACTTTAGCATAGTGACAAGCAGCATCCGTTCCTTTAACTGATCCCCATGTCCCATGAACCCGCTCCCTCGTGCAGTGATGTTTCATGGTCGACCCTTTATATGACTCACGTCAGCCATTAGTATAATGTCACCCTGTAGTATTGCCTATAGAAACCTGTGCTCATACAAATTAGATAGTGTTGCATCTGATAGCTGTCATTAACTAATAGCAACGTATTGCACAGAAGAGCTCAGATCAGTTGCATCACTCCTCCTCCCTGTTCCTTCTGACCTTCTTGTGACCTCCCCCGAAGCCAGAAGTAGACGGTTGCTGCTGCAAATGAACAACCAGCCGCGTCCATGATTCCTCCTTGTCCCACTCAAATCCAGCCAAGTAAGGCTTGTCGAGTTCATCGTCTGACTGCTCCGTATGTTAGTAACCCGACGAGCTTTGGTGGAGAGAATGCCATACCCGTTTCTTGTAAGCCCTGTGGATGGCGTCTAGGGCGTCCTTGATAGTCACTCCCCTCAGGTTTCTGGCCGTAACCTCTGCACCCAAGGGGAAGTGCAAGTCGATCCTTCTGACTGGCGGCTTTGTCAGATGAAGCTTAAGGATGGACGGATCATCGACTGTCGTCGAAGACTTGTTGATCTTCCTGTCCGGATGTAAGCATCAAATGTAGATGATGATGTGACAAAATGCCCGACATACCATCCTGTTGCTTGGGTCTCGACAGCGACTTCAAGGTCGGTACCCTCGTTTTCTACCAACGAGCATCATTAGTTAGAGCGTCACATGAATCTGAAGAACTCACCCAAGTCGTTGATGTCATAAACCCCGGCAACGGATCGAACATTTTCGCGATGGCCATGGCCTTCATGTCCATGGTCATCAGTCAACCTCTCGACGGCTTCGTCAATTTTCGACGACATGGTGAGTAGTTCGGCTATAAGAAAACAAATGTGAGCAATATCTCGAGTAGAATTATAGTCCCACGAATCTGACCTGATTTGATGAGTCTATTTGAGATATTGGGAATGGAGGGGGAAGAGAAAAGACAGGCGCTTGCGGGGAGGAAGAAGGTAATAAATATATCGACATCTGAGACATTGACATCATCACCAAGTTTATACTAGTGTTGTTTGGGCTAGGTGGCTTCGTCGATCGGGATCGAAAGCCTCCAATTGCGATATAGGAACACGCGCCCAAATGGTCATCCCGCATTAGATCCTCCCTTTCATCATAAGAGGCTTTTCTTTCGAAGTTCTGATTAGATCTGACAAGTGAGTAGAGGGTGGTGGAGGGAGGACTGAGTTCAAGATCCGTAGTCATTCTTTAGCGCCGATCTGAGAGTCAATCTTGAACCAGTGAGCCACTAGCAGAGGCAAATCCGTTGACTTAATTATTCAATCATACCCTATATCTACACTACTCCTAGCTTGGATGGTTAGTGTGCTGCTAAGCCAACCTTTATCTTGAACCTCAACTTCCTTCACAAACTTGGTACCCATGAGGTGAGGTAAATGTAAGAAAAACCATTGAGATAAAGATTCCAAGGACGTGGGTAAGCCTTGAGATCTGGGTTCTCGCCCTCGATGTTGTAAACTCGGAGGACAATGTACGCATTGTTTGGATCGTCGTCAAATCTCTGCATCTGTAGAAATTATCAGCCGAGTTACGCAACAGAGGGATCTTGTAGGATCCTGCCTTACCATGTTCACCTGGTTCTGGCTCACATTGAATATTTCCCCGTCGCCGCCAGTGGTTGTCTTGACCTCCAAGTGATATGTAGTCCTGGAGCCATAAGCTGGGTTCAGGTCCAGACCAGCTTGGAGAAGAAACTCCTTCACGTAGCCGTGGGTATCGAGGTACGTGAAGTCGGCAAAATCTCTCTCACGCTCCGTGAATGGCGGGTGCCCATTCTCGACTCGTAATCTGCTGGTCCAGTTCTCAAAGGACCAGTCACTGACATTGCGTTCAAATAGAGCATAAACCTGGCAAAAAGATGAGTATCGACGCAGTTCAACTATCAAGTAAAGAAATAGCTTACGAAAGCCTCTCCGAGGAAACCAATCTCTCTCGTTCTAACTTGATAGGCAGTCGATGTAGAGGTTAATTCTGGAACGGAATCCTCAGCAGCTCCTTCCGAGAATCCTGGGAAGCCTGCCGCTGTAGGGATATTTGCTCGAGCTTGAGAGCCTTGGAACGAGTGTAGAAGCCTTTCGTTTCTCGTTCGCCCTTCAACAAAGCCCCGCGTGATTGGACGTTTCGATATCCGATAGTTTCTTGCACTTCTGGCCACGCTCTGGAATCGCGTCTGGAAAGAAGGGATCAAGTCACGTAGAGAGTACTGGGCCTGGACCTGATCCGAAAACGTTGAAAGATTCTGTTCGGAAACTGGAGCTCGTCGTTCAAGTGCAATGAATTGTCCACTTGGCTCATCCAGCACCATGATTTCAGGGTCTGTTTCATCCGAGACGCTCAGGCTGTTGATACTTCCCGCATCAGGCGGATAGCGATTGTGTTTAGTCATGATGGTGTTCAGCTCATCGAGCGGAGCGGTCAACAATAGGTTGAAGAGATTGATATCCTGGGGTTTGACATCATGCTGCCTGGAAAAGAATTCGGCCAGTTTATAGTTGACCTCGGCATGTTTTGATGAAGGAGTGACGGCACGAAAGTAGACCTTGGTGTAATCTACTGTTTCTTGAAACGTGACGAACTCATTGTCTTCTTCGACTGTGATGGAACCGAGACGTCTGGTGATGACGACGGATGGTACAGACCACACTTGCAAGGGCTTGGTGTCCTGTCTCTGACCGGGATCGGTGGGTGGATTGAGACTGTAGATGTTAGTAAAGTGTGCGTGGACCAAGAAGAGAGTTTCTCACATAGAAAAGTATTCCACTCGAATTTTTGAGATCCCGCTCAGTCGACATGTCGTGAATTGGAGACCCTCGTGGCTCCACGGTCTCTTCGATAGCAACCGAAAGATACTTGTTCCAGGAATTCATCCTCGAGAAGAAGGAGTCGAGAAGATTCACGACTCTGACTGAAAATTTGAGCATGTCGACCTTTCCTCGAAAGGCGGCCTCCAACGTCAACCTGTCGGGGATATACCAATCTGCATCGTGTAGGGATCTGAGTACAACTTCGGACTTTACATCACCATGCGTGGCTTTTACAACAGAAAAAGACCTTGGCATGCAGAATACGCAGATAGTGAGTGACTGGAAACTCAGATCCGCTTGTCAGACGTTCGCTCAGCATTGTCAACAACTCCTCGCATCGTTCCGCCATGCCGTCAGAGGTCTCTTCTTGCAATAAGCAGAGCTCATCGGCAACATTTTCGATGCTCGCAGGTCCAACGCCAAGGATGTTACAGAATAACTTCCTACAGTCTCCGTAACGATTCGAAAGCTTGGTAACTTGTTTGAGGGATGCAGGTGCACTCCACACACAGGATCCGTGTTTGACCCATTCTGGGTGAGGTCTGGCTACAAACACCAGAGCTTTTGATTCGAATACTTCCCTGAGAAAAAATATGTTATTATGTGCACATAAAGAACGTTGGTGGCGAAATACTTACAGAATATCTGGACTTTCTCGATCTAGGCTCAGGGAGAGCCCTCGGTAGGTTTCATGGACAAGGTCCCTATCAACCGATTCGATAGGGAGACTCGACAGTGCTTGAAGCTCCCTCAGCCTGGTATTGGTATTGGGTGCTGTGGGAATCCCAAACTGGTCAAGAAATGTCCACTTCTCAGGAGTTGGGAGGTTGGCGAAATCAAGATGCGGACACGCCCGCACGAGATCCAGTGTCGGAATGGCCACCTCGCCAAGAAGTCGACGGGTACCATCGCGGCAATCTACCTGAAGCTCAGGGATAGCAGATGCTACCCGAGGGTGAACGGTGTTGTTTTTGCAAAGTTGTTCGATGACCAGCAGTAGATCTGTCATCTTTGAATCTCTCAGAAACACCCACTCAGCGCTTAGGTAGTTGTTGCGGACGAGGACCGGAACTGCCGCGATGTTTTCCGATTTCAAGAGCCACCTGTAAAACTCGTCCTTCAGGGCACTATCCTCGGCGCAGATCGTCTTGATGTATCTTTCATCGAGCATGTTGAATGGATTCATTGGAACATCTTTGTATTTGTTGATGAGGCGTGGTTTGGCCGTGCGGTCGTCAATGTAGATCTGAGTCTTGCGTCGGGTGGAAGAATCAACCTTGTTAACATAGAAGAAAATCTCGGGAGCCCCTTGTCCTGGGCGTAGATGCCGATGTTTGAAGAAGTAAGCGGCATCACTTATCAGATCTTCTGGTTGGCGGTCTGACAGCTCAGAACCATTCCCGGAATGAAGTTCCATGATGAGACTACAAACTTGAGATGGAGTATAGGCTAGGATGCCCAGAAACCGATAGAAGTCTCTTATAACCGAGTCTCGACAAACGGCCTCGTCGATAATTGAGATGCTGATACCGCTGGGAACGTATTCGTCCTCAGTCTCGGAGGCCATGTAGAGGCGTTCTGTCCTCGCGTTGACCCAAGAGCCATCTCGAAGAGGGATGATTGGAAGGTTCATCAGTTGGTCTTTGACATCTTCATTTCCACAGAATAGACGGGCAACGTGTTGATGCCACCCTGCTGGTTTGGCGTCGAGCCCAGAAGGACCGACTTCTACAACCCACGTCGAGAACTCCTCACATAATTCATATATGCCAATTCTCTGGACTCCGAGAAGGGAAAGCTCTTCATAGACGCCATCGTAGTTGAAAGATAAATGCTTTCTCCGGAGAGAAGGGCAGTCAAATAGGGCGTCCCCTTCAAACCTGAACTTGCGGGGCATGAACCTGAGCTCTGGGGGTCGACAAGGTCCAGCGGCATGATCTCGTGATTCGAGGATCTTTTCACCTCTTAGGTCGGTCAAGATCAGCTCGTGTAGTTTATTCCAGAAATCATGCGCGTGTCGATGGTGCTTGATGTACTTGGGCCACGAATATCGCAGTCCCCCTTCTGAGTGACTGGCTGGAACAGCGGCAAACCGTTTAACAGCCCTTAAAAAGGCTTTCCTAACAGCTTCCATCAGGGCTTTGTTCCACTGGCAGCCGTAATCGAGTCCTTCCCGACTTGCGACGAGTAGAAAATCGGCATGGATCAGGAACTGCGATCAGTAAAGTTAGTATACTGCAGGCTATGTGTCTTTCCCAGTCAATTAACTACTGACCTTGAAGCCAAAGTCGTCAATCGGCAGAAACGCAAATGCTTTTTGCGGGCTAATCTTTGGTCTTGCACGTTCAATAGGAAAGGCCAGGACGATTTCGGATGTTGTAATTCCCTCTCTCCGTTCATCCTTGGGAATATCGCTGGTTCTGTATCGTGCGATGGTATATTTCATCTCACTAGGTAGGTCATCATCTTGGTGATTGGAATGGATAGTCGCAGTCTCTCCCAATGTCGCAGAAGTGCCAGCCTGGATGTGATATGACTTTCTGATGTTGCCAATTTGGATGTTTAACGCTTTGAGATTTTTTAGGAAAATGAGAAGCTGAGGCTCGATTCTGCGCAAGTCATTCTCGATCTCGGTGTAGTGCTTTTCACTCTTCAACTGGAGCAAGAATTGGGTATGATCCGGAAGGCGTTGTCCGCTGGGGAAGGGAGAGTGTATGGGAAGAACCATGCCGAGATGCTTGTTCCGGTCAAGCTTGAACTCGTAGTAACCGCTGGAAATGTGGACAACATCGGCGGCCTTGAAGACTGACTTGAATCCGATTCCCTTCTCACCTATATAACCCCTTTGTCCGTTGGTAACACCCTTCTTGGTACTCTTTCCAAGATGAGTTATAGCATTGAGGTCTGCAAATGTGAAGCCAGCTTCGTTGCAATCCGTTCGTAGATATCCGTTTCCAGATTCTGAGAACAAAGTCAAGCCAAGGCTAGGGATCACCCTGGGCAAGAACCTGGTGTCGTCGGCATTTTGCATGAGTTCAAGAAGGAAGTGAGAAGGATTTTGGTAGAGGTTGTTCGAGATACTAATTAGTTGTTAGTACTTGGGTTATGGGCCGAAAGAGGAATTCCAAACTCTCACAGCTCAAGACTTGCAACGAAGCCCTCTTCCAAGCGGCTTGGCTCTTCACCTGGGTGGCGTCCGGCGCCGTATTGTATTCGGACGCGCTCAATCTGAGCGTCCGCAGATTCTTTAGATGTCGCTGTGTTGCTCATTGGAAATGTGGTGCCGCAGAGAGATAGATAGTACGAGAAATTGTCATGTAGGTCTGTAGAGGAAAGATAGGATACGACGGTGCTTGAAAGCTTCAGAGATGATAAGTTTCTAGAAATATTCTATTTTTGGCAAGGCATTCTTTAAGAGACTGTTCAAGAAGCCCAAGATCGATAACATGTTTCTGAAGTAGGTAGGCCTTGGTATGGCCGCATGATCCAGGCCCGTTAACCAGGCCGAGTTGGCTCTACGCGACCCTCCATTCAGCTATGGAATGAGTTAATTGGACCATAAAATGGAAAAATGGTATTTTTAGTTATACACTAAGCCTCCCAGTAAGACTTCTTGAAACGTCTTCAACCAACACCTTTCGCTTAAATGCTTCTTGATCATGCCTCCCCATTATCCTACCTCAACATTTCCCCACTTGTAATTAGACCAATATCAAGGTCACCGGGAACAAACTGTATAATGAGCCTTGCAAATCTATGTCCATTTCCTTGTTCATTTTCTGTGCACCTAACGCCATTCCCATTACTCCAACATATGCCTAGAAATACACGTGATTCTCCAGCTCTAGAAACCGGTGAAAGAGAACCAAGTCGTCCCGATATGCGATAGCAACCCTCAATGTGTTCCCGCCTATCATTCGAATCACAGGCTCTCCTCCACTTCTCCATAAAGGTGATATAAAAAAGTATCTTGCGTAATGCGTCGTCTGAGCACTCACGTCAAGATTGATGGAACACACCCACCCACGCCGGCAAAGAAAGAATATCTTGGACTTGTAGATGCCGAGGATCATGCGGACTTTGGCCACTAGCTCTTTGGTAGCCCCGGTTAGTGAAGCTGTGGCAATAGCTGGATCAAGCTCTGTGGCATCCAGTCTCACGAATGCAGTGTCCTTGGAGCAAGGTATGGCTTGGACCAGTGTCTTGATACCTTTCTGGTTGCACCAATCGACAGGTATCGAAAGGTCTGTCATGCTCGGAGGAAGTTGCAGTTCAACTCCCTGGTCGTTAGACTCTTTTACAAGTCCATCCCAATTGTAGAGCTGCACCTGGCTCCCTTGAAACAGTAACAGCCGCGATGGGTCGGTAGGATGTAGGGTCCACCTATCTGCTTCAGTAGACTCGTTGCTGGTGATCACTTTCTCCTTTTCACATAACTCT
The DNA here is from genome assembly GCA_003946995.1 of Fusarium oligoseptatum. Taxonomy (NCBI): domain Eukaryota; kingdom Fungi; phylum Ascomycota; class Sordariomycetes; order Hypocreales; family Nectriaceae; genus Fusarium; species Fusarium oligoseptatum. The sequence goes on from NKCK01000032.1 coordinate 65,851, forward strand.
TCGCCATCTGGTGTCACCAAAAGCATGGCGAGACCGTCTCGTTTCACCAACATCTGAATGACGGCCCCAGATGTCCTGTGCGATATGAGTTGTTCTCGCTCTCTCCATGGAGCCATAGCCAAGCAATGAGCTTCGCATTGCCCAGATATATCTGCACTGAAGAGCACCTTCTCTCGAGGATGCCACTCTAGGTGACGTATGCTGGCCGTATGTAGGTGCATCTCGAAAACTTGCTTGCCACTTGACACGTCGTGGATCGTGACAGATCCATTCTCTCGTCCGCAAAAGACAAAGTTGTTCTCGTCAGATTGGGTGATGACGGTAATAACTCTGTCATCATCGAATGGACGGGTGAAGAAGATGCCCGGGGCGTCGAGAGAGGGTTGAGCTGAGTCGCCAGGATCGCTCGAATCATCGTCAACGGAATGCTTCCTCATCAGTACGGATGGTTCCCAGACATTACAGGCAGTACCGCGGATGTCATAGAGTCGCAAGCTGTTTGACGCAAACATTATTCCCGTTGCGACTTCATCCAGACCTTGGATCCGGTGGAGGATGCGCAAGTTGTCAAAGTTGAAGAGGCAAATTCCCCCCTCATTATCCACAGCACCAAGTGTGCGTCCATCTGGAGAGCTGGCGAGAAGAGTGGCGTGAAGGCTATAAGCGTTCCTCTGACGCGTGTTCCCTCCTCCCCATCCTCCCACTTCCACCGTCACGATCTCACCATCCTGGTAAGCGACGGCCATGAGAGCAGATTCGACAGCTGGGTTGAAAGCAACGTCCAGCACCTGAGGTGGGCGCACAGCCAACTCAGTCCCCGTCTTTTTGAACTTGCAAATCTGCTCCAAATTGTCGTCCCCGTCGAGTTGAAATAGCATCAGGTGGGAGCTACGATACGCAACTGCAGCGAATCCGAGGATCGGATTCATGCGGACAAACGAGAGGACGTATCTCTTGCTGGGGGAGGCCCAGTCAGTTGGGTTCTGATCCGAATCAGAGCTATCTTCGATGACGGAGACGGGTTCAATCTCAGAGCCATCTGTAGCCGATAGGGTCGAAATTGCTTCCTCGATTGGGAGGTTGTAGGCCACGAACAGTTTCGAATCGTCTGCGTTGAAAGAGATGGTCCTGACCTGTGCCTTGAGGCGAATGTTCCATATCTCCTGATCTGGCAATTTCCAGAGTTTCATGTTTCGAGGGCCACATGAGACAAGAACCTTGGTCGTGTTACCGAGGAGGAGAAGTTGCACAGGTACGGACTTTGCAGCGATATAGTGATTCAGAGTTGTGATCATTTCCAGTGTGGAATTGTTGAAGAGTCTGATCTTGCCATTGGAGAGACCAACAGCAAGATACTGTTGGTTGGAAGCTAGTGATCGAGGCTTTGCCGAAAGCAACAAAGCCGAGAGTCTATCATCCCACTTGACGTTTGACGAACAGATAAGCTTTGAGCGGCATCGGTTGGCAAATGTCTGGTGAATCCTAGACGATGTCGGACACAGTAGAGGGATGACTGTTCTGATGGTCTGAGGGACATCGATGAGGTAGGGTCCGAAGATTGTCACCAATCGCGTGAGCTCGTTTACCCAGTCAGATGCCTTGCCAAATGGTGGGCATTCGTGCCGAGCGAGGTATGTCTTCAAGTGCTCGACCGTTTTGATCAGGAGGCTGAGTCGCTGCTTCAGAGCAACTCTCTCGACCCAAGTGAGGATTGTCGAGTCCATGAACTTGACAAGCAGTGAGAACAGGTGTGGTGAAGTTGAATGAGAGTGAGCCATGTGGTAAGCGAAATTGGCATCGGCGTAATCATCGAGGTTAGATCCGGAGGCACTCGGCACCAGCAAGCCCCGGCCAGTGAAGCGCGGGTCGAACTTTCGATCGTTCAAGTTCTGCAAGCAAATAGCAGCCATAGTCTCATGAGCTTCACGAAGGTTGATGTAGAAACTTGAGTCAGAGGAAGACACAAAGTCCTTGACGGTGGGATGCATCACTTGGACATGAGACTCGCTGTCGACAGTGACTAAACCCTTGCAGATCTGTGAGAAGACATGATCGGGTTCGGAGGCGAGGATGGTTCGGCCGCAGTCGAACTTGACAGCCACCTTGATGACACTCGTGGTGAGGGGTTCAGCAGCGCAGACTACCCATTTGATGATACATTTCGCCAGCTCGGCGCTAGATGATTGCTCAATCTCTCCAAGGATCCTAGCATAGAGCCTGTTCATCTCCGGGGGTGTCTTGATCAACTCTGCCAGCATGTCTTCGACACTGTAGAGGTCGTCCAACCGATCCAGGATGAGGGATGCCCAGAGAAAGACGCCGTTTGACCTCTTGACGATTTCCGAGACTATCTCACCCTCGCCGCCAAGCTGCGCCAACCTCGGCTGGGACCTGACAAAGTTTGAAATGTCTCTCAAGGACCCTTCTTGGCCAGTATGTAACTCAGGAAAGTTGAGATGCTCCCGGTCAAGCAAGCGGCCAAGATGTGTGTTTGTCCGACTCGTTGCAAAGACTCGTAGAGGGACAAAGTTGAGCTTGGCAAACATCTGGATAAAGGCAACCAACGACTTATTTGGGCATTCATCAAGTGCATCGATGACCCAGTACTGGGGTTTGGAGAAGTTGCACTTGAAGATGCGACCAAGGAAGATGTTGTTCCAAATGACGGTGTGGTCATGGGTGTTGGCCGCATATCCCTCCTCTATCATGGAGATGAAGGATTGTCGTACCCCGTAGTTGATCCAAGCCATCTGAAAGGCTAGACTGCGAAGGAGATGTGTGACGGTAGCCTTGGAATTGTTCTTGAAGAAGTAGTAGCTGCAATCCTCATTGTGGCTTTCAAGGTGTTTGATGACGTGCGCAGCGGCCACTGACTTGCCAGACCCGGGAGGTCCGTTGAGCCAGAGAAGTCTTGGCTTTGCCCCAATCGGGCTTGTGTCGAGAGGCCCGATATCCAAGTCATCGTTGACATTGCAGTCAACCCATTCCTGGAACTTGTCATGGCTCGTCAACCACTCAACAAGATCCACCATGACGTTTATGAGCTTCCGTCAAGACATCCTTTGTTGGTCGCTCCGAGACTTCTAGATAATCGCTGATGGTCTTCATCTGGACCTTGAGAAGTTCGACTTGCCGGCAGTCATCTGCGAGCTCATTAGCTAGAAGCTGACGAGAGAAGTGGCAGCGCACTTACAGTCTTTGTCGATGTCTTGGATTGTGGTCTGCAAACATCGATAAAGTGTGGCAAAGTTTGAGCTGTTGGAATCCTCAAACTTGCAGAGATGGCGATGGTCCGCGTTAAGATATCGGGTTTGCTCCCCAGGCAACCCTTGGTTTCATGTTAACTCAGGTTGTGTAATCAGGGTCAGTAAACCTACCTATGACAGCAGAAGTCTGGGGGACGATTATTTGACCGCTAGTGGGGATGGACTCGTAGAATGACCAGAGATGAACAGTCTTTGGGATATGCCGGAACTCATCATTGATGGCCTATTTGTGGGTTAGCGAGATGGAAGCACGAGGCCAACAAGTCACGGAAAAAGGAAAAGCCTACTTGGACTGTTGGAGAATCGGGAAGAAGTTCTTTGGCATATTCTTTGGCTCCCGTCGGATGAGAAAGCTTCAGGTAGTAGTCGAGATAGATGGCCGAGTTTGCCCCACGGTGTGGTGTTCCCAGGAAGTAGAAGGTATGTACCCGGTCAATCATGGACTTGTGTAGGGGGTCTCGACTGCCCAAGAGATATGCCTGATGATCAGTTAGTCAGGGAGACCGTTGAGGGTTATCCGACAATAGCGACCTTCTTGGCGACAAGCCCGCCCATGCTGTGCGTCACAAAGACGATGGGTGTCTTGACTGGTCAGCGCCTTGGACTTCGCCAGATAGCAACAGTAGACTCACAGGCCCATTTCGCTGGAGTGAAATGGAGTTGGACATGTCCGTGAGGAGGGCCTGGGCAAAGTCATGGATCATAAGAGGACTCCTGCCTCCCTTGGACCATTCAGACTCGTATCCAAAGCTATGTATCCGGGCATAGCGGAATCCGGCTTCGTACGGAAGCCATTCTTTCGGCCAGAAGGACGATTCATCCTCAGCGTCGTAACACCAGGTCTTTCTCGAATCCCCCTGTACTCCGTGAATCTAGCAAAAATGAGCAACACGGCGCGATAACAAAAACATCCAGTCCGTCATCTCAAGAGGAAACCAACAAAAATAAAAATCGACTCGCGACTCGGACGGCTCGTAGAGGAGATTCAGACCCGTGGGTCCCTTGGTTTTGGTGGGCTTGGCGACCGAGATTTGCGAGCCGGAGATGGAGGAACGTATTCGACTGCGCCATCTTCCGCGGAGAAGGGCCGGAGCCGAATGTCGTTGACCGGATGGAGACGTTGAGCTTGTCGATTCAAGAAGTGGAAGGGGAGACTGGAGGAGGTAATGTTAGTAGACGCCCGCCTTTGGTTATGGGAGAGAGGGTATTTACCAGAGGATCGTCGTAATCAGCCATGGTGACCCATGAGTCAGAGCTCCTTGCTAGGTTTCGAGTAAAAAAGACTCGGACTAAAGAGGAAACTACTAAAAGTTCCAAGAGATTGTCGGAGTCAAAGAAACACGGTAGTTGATGTGACTGTCTGTCTGTCACATCGAGAAGGACAATGGGGCACGCATGTTGTCAAACACAGAGGGCATGGTCGAAACCCCGTCATTCTGGATGAAAAGTCCTACGTGGCTCTGCAGTACCAGGAGGTAGAAAAGTGCAGGCATGCAGGCAAGGCAACAGAGACGCGAAAGAAGCAAACAAAATCCATGCAGAAATGAGGCGCTGTCAGCAACACACCGACTGGCTTGTGGTTGCTTTGTCGCAGCCCGATGATCTATATCAAGAAATCTTGTGAAATGAAGGCGGGGTAAGCATTGTCGTGTGCCCTCCTCCTTCTTTTTGAGCGATTCGAAGGCTGGGAGATAAAGACGTTTATTGTTTTTGAATGGGGCTCGTTGTCTTCGTATACGTCTTGCACAATGCACTTCACAGTTTGTAGAACAACAACAAGCCTTCTCATTATTCATCCCAGCTCCAAATTGTCTGGATTGACAAAAATTCAAGGCAGAAATGCTTCGAAACATGTGTAACCACCCAGTATGAGCATCCAGTATGTGATACGGTGTACATAAGCTGAAACTCATACAGCGGGGGGTCAGAAGAGGAATCAGGCTGAGAGAAGGATTCAGCCAAAGGACGTGGCACCAACAATGGTATTCAAAAGCCACAAGCCCTTGGAGGCCTGTTCCAGTTCTTTCTCCCATTGTTCCTCTACTACCATCACTCTTCACCAATCGCTTCACAAGCAACATGGCTAGAGACGACAGAGACGTAGAGAAGAGACTGGACAAGGCTTTGTTGGCTTGTAAGTCTCATGGACGCGCATTCAAGTTCAATCTTGTTGCTAATGAGAAATATTTGACAGGTCTACCCAAGGATGGGACTGTGGTCTCGTGTGTTCCTCTGGGACTTAGCGACTACTGCGACACATTAAAGATCGATGTCCGAGTTCCAGATGACACTATCCAGACCTTTTTTGCCAAGGTAAAGAAACACGGCCTATATACTGAATGGGAATTGACAGCTTTGGCAGATATCTAGAGGTCAGGCAGGCTACGACTTGTTGCTAGGAACAAACGCGTCGGAGAGCAGTCTGCACTCATTCATACCCGAACATGTTCCTCGCCCCCTCGGCTTTAGCACTTACGAATCCGACCCCGATCGTCACTTCTTTTTGATGGAGTGGGTGGATATGCGAGACGATGACCTTCCCGAGCCCGAAGCTTACATGGCGCCTGTTGTGGCTCTCCACTCGAGAAGCATGGGCATGTCTCCTACTGGCAAGTTTGGGTTCGGGGTCAACACTGCTTTTGGGAACCTGCCGCAGGTTAACAAGTGGGAGGATTCTTGGGAGAAGTGGTGGACCGACTACATGACCATGATTCTGGATCGCGAGGAATCTCTACGTGGACCTCACACTCCAGAGGACAAGGAACTCAAGGACCAATTTCTCAACAAGGTTCTTCCGCGATACCTACGCCCGCTTGAGTCCAATGGACGTTCTATCAAGCCTTGCTTGTTGCACGCAGACCTCTGGCCGGGAAACATCAAGTATCAGCTGGAAAATGAGACAGCTATCGTCTACGACTCGAGTGGACTGTGGGGTCACAATGAAGGTATGAAGAACTTGCCCACCTCCGCTTGATAGTCAAGTATTAAACGGTCACAGTCGATCTCGGTGTCATCCGGAACCCTCGATACCCCCTCGACGTCCATATCTCAAGGAATACTGGAAGCACATTCCCATTTCTGAGCCGCAAGAAGATGCCGACAGCAGAAACATCATGTACTTGGTTCGGAACCAGGCTCTTCTTGCCAGCCTCTACCCCGAAGACCATTCACTTCGAAACAGGTGTGTCTTATCGCAGATGATACAGCTTGTTCGTGTACTGATTGTTCCGTTTAGCTTTGTCAAGACGATGAGGGTTGTCGTAGACAGGGTGCTCGAAGAAGAAGCACGCGGAGGGGCGACGAATGGGGTCTCTGTCTCTGACGACCCGCGGGATTCAGCTTTTGCAGAGTTGGAGAAGAATGGCGTGTCGCAGCCGCGCGTAGCTCAACTCGAGACAGGAGGGATGAACTCGACCGATTGAGCTGTTGCAACAGAAACTTTGTTTAGCGCTTTATCCACCAATGTAGTTTCACTCCCAATGAACCTGTACGTCGGTCACATTTCAGCCATCATCCAGATGTGCTCCCCCCCCCCCCCCAATTTCTCAGTGCACAGTGTATCTAACAGTAAGCGATCGCCGGCCTCAGTATCCTCCATCGGGCGGCTGTTCCCCCCTCAACCGGTCAGCCCTCGTGCAGACGGTGGTGTTGGAATTGTGAATCAGGCTGTGAGCTATGCTCTCCTATTGGTGAAGTATGTGATGACATGGGTCTTGCAGATGGTATCGTTACATCTGAAAAGCAGGCTCTCAGCTTAGCACTGCTATTGGTTTTACCAGACAATTGGATTTGCGTCACGCGACCTCTTGGGGAGATGCTCACCTCGATGTGATGGTCTCGCCCAACTGCATACATACAACAGCTGAGGGGCTTGAAAGTGTGCATGTCGCAGATCCTTCGACTGTGCCGGTTCCGCGGCCTTGGCGATAACCATCGGAATGCATGTCGCCGTTGTTAGACAGTAAGTGCTTGTCGCTGAAGCGGGGAAAGCATCTCTTGTCTGGTTGTCGATGCTGTCGTGCCACCAACAGGCGAGTTTGGGGCCGGTGCCCTCATCCCTCTTGACTTGCTACAGAGGCGCATTTTGTGACAATAGTCTTTCCTTGGGGATATTAATTCCTTTGTATGTCTTATTTCCAACCATTTTTCTGTTTGAATATGGTCCCTCCTTCAGAAAAGGCCCCTGGCGACATTGGTGCACCGAACCACGATGTTCTCCTCCAAGACCCTGAGGCCATCAAGGCACACGAAACTACAACACAGGCAGTTGATACTACTGCTAGTTTATCAGATGAACCTCCGTATTCTGTCTTTACGAAATGGCAGAAACGATGGATCAACATGAACTCCTCTTTTGCAGCCATGTTTTCGACTCTCAGCAGTTACATCTACTACCCTGCACTCACATCCGTATCTCAAGATCTCGGTGTTTCTCTGTCCCTTATCAACCTGACTGTCACTTCATACCTTATCGTAGCAGGAATTGCACCTGCTTTTCTGGGAGACATGGCGGACCAGAGCGGCCGCCGTCCGATCTACATGTTAATGTTTGTCCTGATGATTAGTGCCAACATTGGCATTGCTTTGCAGCACAGTTTTCCTGCTCTGTTGGTGTTGCGAATGTTGCAAAGTGCTGGCTCTTCTCGTACGTACCCTTTCCAAAGTTACCACTTGGTTCTAACAGAAACAGCAATGATTTCTGCGGGCTATGGAGTAATTGCGGATATCACGGCTGTGAATGAGCGTGGAGGCTTTGTTGGGATTTTGCTTCTCATGTCAGTATATGCCAGTACAAGTACACAAGGAACATGTGAACTGACATTATAAAGGACTGATATCGCCCCAAGTCTGGGCCCTGTGATAGGCGGAGCAATCACGAATGAACTTGGCTGGCGCTGGATATTCTGGTTTCTCGTGATACTCACGGGCACCCACTTCATAATTCTCGTCCTCTTCATGCCTGAAACACAGAGAAACATTGTCGGAGACGGAAGTGGCAAAGTCACAGGTATCTACTGGAGCTTCTTCACCTTGTTCCAAAACCGCGAGACAAAAGCGAACCAGCCAGAGATAAAAACGACCAAAGCGACGTTACCCCAATCCTTTGTCTTGTCTCCCGATCCTGCGACACAAAGAATCGTTTCTGACTATATTGATTTATGCTATTACTTACTCGGTTAAGATGACACTTCAAACAGCGCTCGGTGCCCAGTCTGTTGAGATATACAAGCTGAACTACCGTATCTCACTAGTGGCTTGGTATATCTTCCTTCGGGAGTCTCGGGTGGGATTGCTTCGTACTTTACTGGTACGTTGTAACATGTTTACGTGATTTTATATGACCCTAACAAGAGTTTTAGGGAGATATTTAGACCGGAACTACAAAAGGACTGCCGAGAAGCTATCTGGATATGGTCGCGACTCGCCACAATTCCCGATAGAAAGGACACGTCTCAAGGGCATCTTTGTGCTCATAACAATTAGTTCCTTGGGAACTCTGGGTTATGGATTAGCTTTGATGACCAAAGCTGTATGTGCATTCTTCTCACCGTAATTGCTTGTACTAACTTGGATATCTAGCACATTTCCGTCATGTTAATCATGCAATTTCTCACCGGAGGATCGACGGCGAGTACATTCACGGTGAGCACTCTCTAACACAAACCTATACTTGTTACTGATATCGTTAGATGACTTCAACTTTGCTTACGGATCTCAACCTGGATAGATCTGCCACAGCTCACGCCGCCTCTAATATTGTCCGATGCCTTATGGCAGGAGGAGCAATCGGTATCATGGACCCACTGATAAATGCGATTGGTTTCGGCTGGTGTTTTGCTATTTATTCAGCTGTCGCTCTATTAGAGATTCCGGTCGTGGTTTACTTGTACAAGATGGGGGATCGACGGGCTCAGCAACCAGAGTCGTCATGAGAGATTAGCGGGCCATATCACTGCGATCTCACTTCAGATAACTCTACAACATGTATTGACTACCAATTGAATCTTCAATCCTGTATTGGAGATCATGTTTCCTTTGTCGTGTCCTCCACAAGCTTCTTAACCTCCTCCGCACTGAATAAACTAGGTGCATCCTTACTCTTAGACGTAGGCCACACAAGAGGAGCATTCGGCTTATTCACACGGTGTTTAACCTCTCCCATGTGCGTAATGTTCATAACAGCTGGTGCCAGAGCTCCCTCGAGACCTGCCCTAACCTTGAGAGAAGATGTGCTGTATGCGTACAACCGCAAGAGAAGACAGCCACCAGTGATTGGAGGATCAAAGACGTATGCTCCACCGAAACTGGACGTTGCATCTGAATCTGTGCAGAAGAAGGGAATGTTCCAGCCTCTGAGACAGGATTCAAAGTTTGATTCGTCATCGGCAAAGTGGAAAGCTTCTTTCGTTCCACATCCTGTCTGGTCAGTCGCCCATTTTGCTGAGACCACGACGTTGTAACCATCAGCTTCGAGAGCATCGGCTTGACCAACGGTGTTGCCCGGATCGAGGACATAGCTGGACTCGCAGAATGACCCAATCACTTGCTGTGCTTGACTCAGTGTAAACTTAAGGAAGCCTGATTTACCCGCGTAACAGTAACCATCGCCTGTAAAGGTCGTGTGGGTTGGGTATGCCGTTTCCTCCGACGTCTTGGAGGGTTCCACGGTCGTTGTAGCCTTCGGCTCATCTGTGGTAGAAATCTCAATGTTTGAAACCGTGATCGAGATGGTGGTTCCAACAAGGGAAGGGATGATTGTAACGGATGTCCCATCAATCTTGGTCTTGATAACTGTCGTGGCAGATGGAACAGGATACGCAGTCTTGTCAACCGTCACGTATCCACTCTTGACGCGGTATAGAGTTGACTTGATGATGGCAGTGGGAGAGAAGGTCGTCTTGTAGGCAGTTCCTATCTTGCTGCCGTTGTCATCGCCAATCTCATCTCTTTCTGCGTCGACGGTGGCCAAGGGGCAGTAAGAGCCAGTTGTTGTGGCAGTTGCAGTAAGGAAACAACCGGTGATGATCTCCGTAGAGGTGGTAGTGCAAGATTGAGATTTGCAAGATACCCAATAGTCTGTAACCTTGGAGGTTGTGCAGTCACAGCCGATGTAGGTGTTGCAAACAGTCTTGCAGGGACTTGTCGTGCAAACCTGATGACACTCAGTGTTGGTCTCAGTGGCACAATCATCATCGTCATCATCATCGTCGCCGTCGTCGTCGCCTTCGTCATTGCCATCGTCACTTCCACTTCCTCCGCCACATCCGATACCAACGCAGTTCTTGGATCCAGGAGGGCATCCCAGGCCGATACACCCACCACCACCACCGCCGCCACCACCTCCGCTTGAGCCACAGCCAATGAGGCAAATATGACCACAGCCGGACTTGCAGACAGGTCCAGGACCACTACCACCACCAATGACGTGAATGTCACCTGGGTTATCACCAGGTGGAGGTCCAACCTCGGTGGTAGTTGGATAAGGACCCGGACTGTATGTGTATGTGATGTCGTGGGTGGGCTCTGTTAGAGTGACTGGAGGAGGGATAATGCTAGTCCGTACAGGCACAATTGTTGTGGTAGATTTGCTGACAATGATGTTGGAAACCTCGATCTCAGTAGTGGCGATTGGCGGTAGCGTGATCCGGACAGTGATTGTAGTTGTGCGATACGTAGTAACACCATCAGTGGTTTCAGGCCAAGTTTCCTCGATAGTCTCGGTGATAACTGGGAAACTGATGGTGGTCTTGGAAGAGAGTGGCCAAGGAGGAAGAACAAGCGTGCAAGGCGGTCGGCAACTTGCTGTCGGTTCGCTTGACTTCCAGATGGTTGGATCAATGTAGACGACGCCGTCACCATCTCCGCTGCTGTCACCATCACCATCGTCGCCGCCGTCGGAACCACTGTCATCTCCGCCATCACCTGAGCCATTGGGCCAGCAGCGGTTATGCCAGAGATTGAGTCTGCCGTTGTCAGGGTTGATGGAGACATAATCGGCACGCTTGTCACCAGTCATCTGGGTAATGGTCAGTTAGCTAAGAGGGATGAAAATCAGTGTGGGGGAAGTGACTTGCCTCTGTGACTCTAATAGCAGATCCAATAGACCCAACACCGTCGGCGAAACTCAATGGTGTATTCCATCGAATAGACCCATCGTCTCGGAATCCAAGGTGATGCCATGTTCTCGTCATGCCTGTCGTAGTACCAACCACGACATAGTCAAGACGACCATCGCCATTGGTGTCAGCAAACTGAACATTCTGTGCGCTGACACCAACTGGGCCATCAGCTACTAAATGAGGGATGCCCCATGATGGAGGGTTGGTTCCTAGATGCTTCCACATGATGACAGCTCCCGTATCACTGACGTAGAGGTAATCATCAAGACCATCGCTATCCAAGCTATGAAACGATTCTCGTTAGTCAACCTAAAAATGAACAGGGAAAAAGGGTTCCTCAAGACTTACTCTGCAAAACGAACATTCTTCGCCTTAAAGTTGAACCCAAACTTGGTCTCGACGGTATTCTTAGGTCCTGCAGCAAACTCGCCACGAGCCTTCCAACCCCAACCACCATCTGGACCAAGATTCTCAAACCAATCAGCTCTTCCAGTGTCTGGGTCAACAACGACGTAGTCAGCTCGACCGCTCGTGGTCAGAACTGCCATGTGGATCTGCTCTCGTGGGTGATCTCCCTTGGCAATCATGCCGAGGTCATTCCACTTGTTTTCACCCTTTCCTACGTTGAGGTAGCCGTAGCCTTTGCCGGTGTGGTCGATCCAGAAGTAATCACTGGTACCATCGCCGTCCACTAGTGTCCAGAGTTAGTATGGCTTTTGACCGTGGATGGGAAGTAGAAGTTAGATGCACTCACAATCGCAGAGAAACACACCATCCCCTGGCTGCCACTTTCCACCAGTTCCAAGGTTCTCCCACAGCGTAACTTCACCCGTCTTCTCGTCGACAAGAAGGTAATCAACCTTGCCGTCGCCTGTCATGTCAACCAATCGTACTTGGTTGGACTTGGCACCATCCGGCCCCGCAGCAACATTGAACATCTGCGACCATCTGGGCACCAGGCTCGTTTCTTGTCTTCGGTTGATGAGACCGTTAACCTTACCGCCAACACCGACCATCATATAGTCAGCTCTGCCTTCACCTGTCAAGTCTCCGAGGATCACGGTGTCTCCATCGGACTGAGAGGCTCCGGTAGCAATGACGCCGATCTTATGATAGTCAGGCATAGACCCGCCGCCAGTGTTTAGCCAGGCCGTGACTTCTCCGGTCTTTTTACTGACGATCAGGAAATCATCTCTTCCATCGCCTATGTCACGATTAGCATAAAGTCATGTTTGTAGAAACAATGGATCGCTTACCGTCAATGTCGACCATCTGCAGTGTCTCGTTGGTCGCACCAACACCTCCAGCGATACGACCGAGACTCTGCCACTGCCATACACCGTCCTTCTCAAGACGGTTAATCCAGCCATGAACATCTCCCGTATCAGGATCAACCCAGATATAGTCATCTCGGCCGTCACCATTCAGACTAGGTAGGTTAGCCAAGAGCAAGACAAGAAAGACTAGATAATAACTCACTCGGCGAACATGACACCCCATCCATCTCGGGGCTCGGTTGGGTTGACGACAGTCCTAGGCACCTTCCAGCTTCCAGAGGTTTTGCCGTTTGCGTCAGGAATGTTGATGTTCACCTTGACTGCTCCTGTCTTGGGATCAACGCAAGCATAGTCCTTGAGACCATCGCCGTCAAGGTCCATGAAGTGAAGTCGAGCACGAGGACAATTTCCCTCAGCAACGACACCTAGCTTGTTCCAAGCAGGTACGAAAGCGCCATCAGAATCAGCCCTAAGAATTTACGTGTTAACATCTTTCGAAGTATCATGTGGGAAGGAATGAGACAACTTACACCTTTGCACCAGTGGCGATCATACCAACGTTATACCAAGACGGCGTCGACTTGCAGTTCTCGGGGCTAGTGGAATCTGGAACTGGCGTCTTCTTGCCCGGCTTGGATATCCAACCTCTCTCGTCCACAGACTCAATGGCAGAATAGAACAGGCCAGCCATTTTCCCATAGCCAACATCGTTAGGATGAAGACTATCAGCCAAGTCGTCAAGAGTAACCCCATGGTTCATTCCAACCACGAGCATCTTCTTGTTACGAACAGTGACGTACTCGGCTGCTATGACAGGGATGGCTTCGTTGAACTCATTGATGCGTGGGACAGTGGCAGGATACCTATCAGGCCCTGCCGGGATGAGGTTACACAAGAGAATGACAGTATCAGGAGAGAATTCGTAAATCTCATCAATCAGCTTCTTGAGACGTTCCGGTGCACCGGCAGGGCTGATGTTATTCTTCATGTCGTTGGTTCCAGCATGGAGTAGAACAATGTTGGCGCCTGCGTGAATGCCGACTCCGCTGACTGAACGAATCTCATCGATCACGTAGCCTCGGTGACCTTCATGGTTCTTGTCGGCCATTGTACCTGTGCTCATGCCGCCGACAAAGTCCACAGAGTTGCCTCGTGCGGCGAGTTTGTCAAAGAGCTTCTTGCGGTAGCCATTTTCGTCTGAACTCTGGGCACCCCAGGTGATAGAACTGGAAGATGTTAGAAACTGACATGGAAGTTCAAAGGGAGGAGTTAATGAGAAAGCGAGGTGTAAGTGTGACGCCTGCTGCGTAGACAGTAGAGAAACGGCAATACATACTCTCCAATAGGAAGCACTCGAAGGTCAATACCGTCAGCAATAGGAGCCCGCGGCTTCAGGTTCGTAGTTGGGGTAGCAGCATTTGCAAGTGACATCCAGAAACTAGACACAAGCATAATTGCCGTCAAAGTAGTCCAGACATCCCACCTACGGGTGGTCAGCGCACTTGGCACCATGTTGACTGTCTGAACTCTGCGCAATCTGACTTTGTCTTGGAAGCTAAGTCAGCTGCTTACACCATTGTATACAACCGGATGCCATGAGAAGATATCATTCTTCCCAACCCCTGCCACAAAACCCGAGGAGCACAAGTGACATGCCCAGCATGGTCCCGCTCTCACGGCCCGGCCAGAGTGGGATCATGAATTCTTGGCACTTGACAGCGTTATCACGCACCAAGCCTAATTAACCGCTAGAGCGGAAAAGCAAAGCCGCGTCTAGAGCCGCAGGGGGGGCGGCTGCAGCTTCTCGGGCGTCTAAATCAACCGACATGTGCATATTAGCTCGGCTGTGCTGGCATGTCGCTAGTTCAAGTTTGTCTAAACGCCGATTATGACCGGTCCACTAATGACCTTCAGGGACCTATTGCCGCGTCCTTTCAGCAGCAGTGTGTGATTGAAACTGACAGGGGGGTTCGGGCAGCAGCTGAAAGGGGATACCAGTGCGATAATGTCCCCCCTGTAAGCTAATGGAACTAAGAAGGTTAAAGAGTTGAGTTGGGTGAGTCTGAATTTACAAACATTTAATCAACCAACACGAGGTAGGAATGAGGGAATATGTTGCTTGTCTTTATCCAATCATGAGTTTTGCACTGCCCTTACGACCGACCCATGATCCTCAGTAGCTGCACCTTTGTATGGCCAGATTAGCACTCCGTGACCGGAAGCGCTTTGCAGATGTACCTTGCAGTTGAGAATAACCGCGGTAGGATGCTTGGAAGAGTCTAGCCCTCGAGCCCTGGTAACCCATGGGCCTATCCCCGATACCCTTGACAGATAGTAATTGGGGGCCGGAGGGTTGCACCAGATGGAGAATGCCGGTTGATCCGAGAACATTTATCATGACATATCCGGGAGTCACATATGAAGTACTTATGATTGTTCTGTAGAGATAAATTCTGCAACACGGGGCATTAATATTAGTAGTTCCATGAGAGCAGATGTTCTGAAGACGTAAGAACGAAATCCCAGTAGCCGCGGTGTAAGATCTTCTTCCCTGAACGCAGGCGCTTAAAAAATCCCGCACTGCAGATCGGAATTGTGACGAAAAAGAGCGGAATCCCAAACTGCCGAAAACTCCATATCTGCCCCCCAATATCATGCCCGATGAACCTTCGGCCCCGAAAGGATCCAATGGGCTAAATCAGCCTCGAGAATAGGTCATGCGATAGCCTCACCCGGCCCGTCCGGATTTTTGATCCCCAGTCCCATATGCACTAATCTTGGCGTTGGTTGGTTCGTTCAACCGTCTTGTTGGTTCTAGCATTTTAAAGGATGATACCACCCTGTTGGTCCCATCCATTAAGCATACTACGTAGTAGCATGCGGATAACTGCTAACGGACGGCAACATCCGTCTGTGATTCCACAAGGAGCCTCTTCAGGGGACTTTTTTCAAGTCTAATCCGTGGCCAATCGGGGCAGCATGCATGGCGCGTGGTCAAGGCCCCTGGTCATCACATCATGGTTGTCTAGGCCCTCTTTTCATGGGTCCAAGCCATGCGGTTGAGAGACAGCGCCGCAACTCGGCTGTTCACATGGGTCTCTCATTCATATCGGACAACTTGGGGACTCGCCCACGTCAAAAAGGTATACCAGCTGCTCTGCCACCTTCTTTCTCAGTAATACGCAAACAAGACCTTGAATATCCATCTTGAGACAGGATGGGTACAAGGACTCAGTCTTCGTGGAGGTCACTCCTATCCTTCTTCTCCGTTGCCCTCTTTTCCCTCCTCCTACTTCTCTATGTTGGCCCATCTCGAAACTCTGGTCTGGACCTTGGCGTCCCAATCACAGAGAGAGACCTTCATGATGATACATTCACAAATCTCACCAAGCGAGCAACCGACACCTATGAGAAAGCTCGTGAGAAGGGATCCAGGCTGCATTGTCTGATGGCCATGTCCATAGACGAAGCCAGCGAAATCCCCGATGGCAAGCAAGCTGGAGAGCACCTGCAAGAGTGGGGAATTCAAGACATTGAAGGTTGGACAGAAGGTGTAGATAAGAAGGCTCCCTACTTCCAAAGCTACTTGGATTCGGCCTTTGAAAGTCTCGGCGCTTCCGCAAGCGATGCTCACAATGTCCATTGGGTTCACAACCGAGAGAGCCTGATCTTTGAAGACCTTAAGGAGTATTCAGATGACCCGGAACCGGGTATTGTAAGTTGCAAGAGTTCCCATCAAGTCCCAACCGCTTCAATGGGGAGCAGCGTTAACTCCGAATCATGATATGTATAGACCTCGGGGGCATTCTTCACCAACTCTTACATTTTAAAACCTGGCATCATCATTGCGGACAACAACTACGCGGTCAAGCCGGCATTGGATGACTTTGTACCAGGCTGGGAGGACATGTTCAAAGTCACCCACATTAAACGAGTAAGTCTCGCACCCTATCTCAGCAGTGATGATTTTTGCATGACTGACTCCGAATCTCAGTGGAGCGATGCGGCATGGATGCAATGGGTGAGTTGGCAGTTTCCCTGTTGTCCCCCCTTGTCTCACATGAATTCCCTAACATTCCATTCACAGGTACGCGTGTGCGATACAGAAGACGGTGATAGGGGCAACATCAAGTATATTATCCGGTCTCACATCACCAACAAGACGACTCTATCCATCCTATTCGAGGCCCTCATCAACAAGTACGGTGCATCCCCAACGATTGGAAAATGGGGAGACCGCTTCACGATCGACGTGGAGGCTAACCCTGGCGAATTCCATGCCATCCTTGGGAGCCCCAATGGAGCAGGAGTGGGCTTTATTCTTATAAACCACAAGGAGGCACTGGGGATCAAGACGGTCAATAAGGTCGAGGTGTTCGTCCCCAACGTCCCTTACACAGTTACTGGGACCACCGTTGACGACATTGCCCAAAACCGCAAGATTATGCTCTTGTTTACTGTCACCTCAGCGTGAGAAATTAGCTAGTTGTCTGCAAAGCTTGATAGGGTTCCCCATGGAAGGGGGTTGGGACGTTGCGAACGTGTTTCCGAGACCGTGTAGATAGCAATAAACCCGTCTAGGCAGAATAGTCATTCAGAGGACAACCTATATGTATGTACCCAAAGGCTTAAGAATATATTCTCATTACTACAGTACCTTGCACGCTAAGTAGAGACACCATTAACATCTCGACCGTTCTTCACTTGGGCACGGATCGCAGCAAGCATGGCGTTATGTTGAGCCAAGGATTTCCACCGCTTCTCCCCAAGTCCGTCCTTGATACCTTTAACTTCATCCGGGGGCAAGACGCTTTCCCACGCAAAAAAGTAAAAGTCGTCATTATCCACACGGATAGGAGGTGCTAGACCCAAGAGATGCATCCTCCACCGATCCCAAAAGGCAAAGCCAAGCGGACGAAAAGAGTCAAATTGAACGCCAGGAATAGGTGACTCTCCCGGCCCGGCGTCGTTATCTGTAAGAGACCTGAAAAATTTGACGCCAAACGACTCCCACTTCAAGGCGGGCTCGGTCTTGCCCCAGTCATCGTCTTCGCTGTATGTTGGAAATGGTATTGGTTTACCACCTACCGGCACTGTATCGCCCGGGCCCAAGTTATGGATTTGTCCCCACTGACGATAGGCACGCACAACCCAGGTAACGTTCTGTGGAATTGGCAATGCTGTCACCCATCTTGTGGTAGCTGAGGCTGAAGGTGGTCGGGGCAAATGGTGGTATGCATCGTTGGTCGCCTCTCCAAGTGTCGTCAGGTATTCCCTAACTGACTGGACTTCTTGATCTCGAAATCCGTGGTGAAAAGATGGGAACAATTCCAACAGGTCCATTTTGTTGAATACGCGGATTTCGTCATCCTGCCAGCCAATCATGTCCGCCTTGTTTTCCGAGAGCCGCCGCACCTCTCCCACTAGCTGTATAGCCCAGATGGCGCGAACGACTCGCATTTCCTCTACCCAAGTGGGCTGCCCAGCGTCGACCATCTTGGCAGGTGCACCAGGATATTTTCGATCAAACGCGGGAATCTCTTCGTTCCGACGGCCATATTTATCAGTGTAAGAAATCTCGGGGTCAACAGGATGCAAGACACTGAGAGCTCTTGCCCGTTCCAAGCATAATGCCAAACATGACTGCGCGAGAGCAGAGATTTGATATGCTGTCGCGACAACTGATCGAAGTACCGTCACCGATACATTCGAGGCCGACAGAGTTTCAGGGCCGATTGTCATCGATAATTCAGCTGGCCACTGAATCCAGCGAATCGACCCTCGCAGGAATTTATTCTGGAACTCGTATAGATCCTTAAAAGGAAGAGCTTTTGAGCGAACAAGTATCACTCCACGAACCACCTCCCGAGTCTTTGGCGGCAGTATGGAATTTGGGCCGGAGAGAATGCCTTCGGTTATGGTGAGAGCATGACTGTTGAAGACTTGGAATGCGCTTGGAGATGCTCTCATTAGGCTCCAGAGTGTGTCGAGGCCAGGTAGACTGGTGATGATGGGGAGCAGAAGCTCGGGTGGTAGTCCCTCGAGCGACGCCGGTTCGTGAGGGCGGCTAAACCCAGGAGTAGCTGGTTGAGTCATCATGAGCACATGTAAGTCCGCCCAGGCCCAAAGACTTTGCTTGTTTATGGGAGTATCGAGAAGTTGAGGGATTTCATGTGGTGAAGATGTGATGTGACGTTGACTGCATATTGGCTCTGGGCTGTTTCCACGTGATGCGTGAATGACATAAGCCCTCCTCGATACTAGCCAATCACAAGCCCAATATCGGCGTTTCAACCCAGACAGCCGATAAGGCAAGCTGGGACGCTTCAGTTTGCAAAGGAAGGTCAGGATGCACAGGTCTTCTGCTTTTAAGGCTCTCAATTTATGGGTCTTCTTCAGAGCCTCATGGGGAAGATCCATACATGAATTCTAGAGCGAGCTACCACATCCCATTTTTGAGCACGCCTCCTTGGTCTTCAAACGAAAGACCTCGACAAGTTCTTCGGCACAGTTAGGCAGCTCAGCATCATCTATGCCTTTGTAAAATCCGATGCTGGCTGACTGATCCATGATGGCATCGAGATAATAGTTCGCGGCCACATCAAAGTGCCTTTTATGGTCTTCGGGCGGAAACATGACGACAAACTTATGCTCCCCTTTCCCTCCCACCTTGACGTTAACATGAGACCCTTTGGCTGTGTCGTAGTCCAAGCGGACCTCCCAGTAGTCGCCTGGAGCGATTGAAATCGTGGATTTCACTCCGGGTTCGCCGTTGGTAACTGTACCTTGGGCGTGAGTAGTTGACTTACCGGACACGCCCGTGACATATGCACCATCAAAACTGCATAGTATTAGCATTAGTTCAAAGTATTCCGAAGTGTATAAACAAGACATGTGAGTTATCATGACCTACGTCGCCCATTCTCTCTCCTCACCAGACGGGGATATCTCCGTCTGTGGCTGCTTGGGAAACTTGCTCAAGATAACCCTCTTGTCTTGAGCACTTTGAAGCACCTCCAACTTGCCCAGGATGTGTAGAGCTTCATGCAGCAAATGCTGACCGTACACTTCTGTCTCAAGCTTGGGCATCTTGGTAGAGCAGGGGGGTAAGACAACTGTTTGTATCAGGAGTATGAACTAAAGTCGCTTCTGAGGGGAAAGTGAGGGGTTTATATATCTGGTAAAAAGGACTCTCTGCCTCAGGATATCTCTGAGTTATCTCGGAGCCTGGTGTGCTGCAGATTGCAGGGTGGCTGGAATCATTGGAGCCCAGTATTGCACTTTCGTTTCAACCCACATGCTGACAACAGTCTTAGTCACAGTACCTACTACAAAGTACATTTTCGACACAACTGTGGCATTCAGAAAGTATAACCAGTTACTAATTCCAAGACTTGGGGCTATTATAATGCTCGGGAGGTCAGGGTGGGTTTCCTCCTTGAAGTTCGAGCGGACAGTCAAGAACCTAGCTATTGCGCTTGAACTCGTCGGTGGCTCTGAACCCCGGCGGTAATTCTATCAAGGTATTTATCTGCCTTTTGTCAGTTTCACTCTAGTTCTTAGATTTCGGGACTTACATCCGACCGTCCACTTCTGAGCGAACATCCGTAGTGTTGGCACAAGTCGATCAATCTCGTCGCAGGTAGGGTAGCTTTCCGCCTGGTCGGCCAGTGCAGAGACACAGTAGAATACGCAAAAAATGCTGATGTAGGACAGCCGAGTTATATCAGCTCCCTTGTTGCTCTCGAGAGATTCTCTGCATGTGTCCCAGACCATGCGGCGGCAGGCCTGCAACGCTAGGTACTCCTTGGAACCAGGTTGGGCATTTAATTCTCTCACGCGCTCTTGACGGATGATAAAAAGGCAACTAGAAATAAGCGGTGTGTTAATAAGCCCTCTCAAAGTCGAGATTAATGTATCTTACCAGAGTGCCATGGTCGTAGGATCGCAATATGATTCAGAATAACTGTCCTGGGATAGCAGATGATCAAGCATATTTTCAAGGTCGCTGTCGATCAAATTAGAATTTTCCCTGGTCCCAATGTCCATCTTGGGGCCTTGCATATAATCCAGGGCTCGTCCAGCGAGCAGCGCCACTTTGCCCATGGAGCGAACTTTTTGGGAGATTAGGTCAAGCGGCGACGACTCCATGCTTGGGGCATTGATATGGGTACGTAGGCCGGCACTAAGGCTACTCGATGCCGGGGGCAAGTTGTCGTTGAGAGTCGAAAGCGTTATCAATCTCTTAACTTAGTATGCAAATCATTGTCAAGGGGATAAGTCACCTACCGATCAAGTATGATCAAACACACCTTCAACCCCATTTCATCCTTTGGGCCACGTGAATCAGCTTCAAGCAGACTCATCATGGCCACTGTGGAACTCAGAGTCAAGTATGCCTGTCTTGTCATCCCATGGCCGCACTCATATAGGGCAATGAGAGATTTTGCCTGAACAAGGGGAATTCCAATGTCGTTTTGTGATTGCAAGGCCGCGCAGAGGCACTGAAGGGTCATGTATAATCTTTTCTGCCTCAGGTGCTCAATATGACCGCACGGTGGAGTGATGACGAGGAGCATAACCAGATATAGCAAGGTTGTTGATGTCTCTGTGTTGGTCGTCGATGGGTTGTTGATATGGGGGCGGAACTGATCAAGGTTGACGATGGGAAACCAGTTATGGATTGAACGCGTGTAGTCTTCGACAAGGCTAGAAAGCGTGACATTGACTTCCGAGAGAATGTTGCCCAACCTTTCAAGAAGCCTGCTCCCAATGCTTGAGTGTTGATCGACAGGGTCGTTAATGGCGAGCTTCATAAGTTCCCTCTGCCCAAAAGGTGACAAATCCCAGCCACAAGTCCCAAACTCCACAAGTGATCCGTTCAACTCCGTACAGGAATGACCGTTTAGAGGCAGCGAGTAATCGCATCGTACCAACTTCCTATCCCATTGTTAATACACAAAGTACACAGCGAGTGTGGAGCTTACAGGGTACATCGGGAGCATCCTGGTAACAACCGGTCGCACCGCTGTTTCCGAACGCGACATCGGGTGCAAGTATGAGATGCCTTCTCGATAACTTGAACAGAGGCTGTCATTTCGGAATTTCGGATAATGAAAGAGGACGTTTCATGCATCGGCCGATGCAGATGGAAGCATAGGTTGATGATGGATGGCGTTGATGCTGACAAACTTGGGGCGCTGAGTTCATTCTGTGGCCAATGGCATGAGTGTCTCGGGAGACAGGGGAGCGGCCGATGCATGAAATAGCGCCGATTTGACCATGATCCACAAACAAGGGAACCTATCTCGACGAGAAGGGGGCGAGCCAGTACAAGATGTCAAAGTATGTAGGCCTCGGGCGTATAAATACGATCTCTTATAGACTACATCAGTTCTCAAATCAAGCCCTATTTCACCACATCTCAGAACCAGGTAATCACCAACCTACCCTATAGACCATCACAGCTCAACCAGCGTCATCATGTCGTCCTTCAAGAACGTCGCTATCCTTGGTGTAAGTCATCTGATCAGACATATGTCATCTTTCATTAACAGTAAAGCTAGGGAACTGGATCTCTAGGGGAGGTTCTCATACCCGCCTTGCTCAACGCTAACTTCAACGTCACCTGCATCACACGTCCTGACAGCTCGGCCGTCCTCCCACCAAACGTCATCAAGAACACAGCCGACTACACTGACTCAGAGGCCCTTACCAACGCTCTCGGAAACCAGGATGTCCTCGTCGAGGCCTTCAATCCTGCAGCCGCCATTCATCAGGAACTGATTGTCCGCTCGGCTCTCAAAGCGGGCGTCAAACACATCATCACCCCCGACTTTAGCGGCGACACTTTCCACCCTCGCATTGGAGAACTTCTCATCTTTGAGCCGAAGCTACGTGCCAAGTACGAGTTTGAAAAGATCATTGCCGAGTCTGAGGGTCAACTATCTTGGACATCTATTATTGTCGGGCCATGGTTTGACTGGACTATTGAAACTGGTATCTTCTGGATCAACAAGCAACAGAAAAGGATTTTTCGCTATGGCTCTGGGGATCAGAAGTGCAGTATGAGCAGACGAGCTCTCAATGGTGAAGCCCTCGTTGCAGTCTTGCAAAACCCCGAGAAGTATCATAATCGCCCTGTGTACTTTGCAAGCCACACCATCTCAACCAATCAACTCATCGCCATGATAGAGGAATTAGGTCTTGAAGGATGGTCGGTCACTGATGTCCCGATTGAGGGATATTACCAAGAGGCACTCCGGCTCTGGGAGGAGGATACCGCAAATGGCGTCGAGAACAGGCTCGGCTCAAAGGCGTACCCCATGCTTTCGACTGTAGCTCTTCTGGATGAAAATAACCGGTATGGATCTGATTTTAGTGACAAGGTTGAGCCGGGGTGGGATGAGGGCGAGAATGCTTTGAAGGAGTCATTGAAGAAGTTGCTTGAGTAGGGTTGGCTTTCAGCATTTCCTGGTTGTACTCTAGACAGGCAGGCAGGATCGGATGAGTGAATTTACCTACAAAGTCCATGAGGTCATTTGCATCTTTTTGTTTTTATGAATCCAACGGCAGCTACATACAGCCTCAGGAAATTCGGAACCGCCCATTTGTCCAAGAACGAGCATGCTTCTACTTGGTAACATAAGCAGACGAATCGCAAGCCCTACGTACCGGGTATGTTTGAAATAGAATTAGCGATCGTGGCAGTCTAGGGATAGGTGCATCTGTGGACATGGTTTCGTGTCAAGTCAAGCCTCTACATTTGCGTATACCGTATCGGGGTCTAAAAGTCGATTCTTGTTCATTGGTTGGCTGCAAAGCAAGCTAAAGACGGGCACTAAGAAGTACTAGCAAAACAGAGCCAGTGAAGAGACGCAGAAGAGAGGTCTTGGGGGATCAGCACTTCCTACCAGATGTCCATGCTGAGCCGATACGGTATACGGGTCGATACGGTATACGAAGTGTAACTAGAGGCTTGACTTGACACCTCGGCAGCCTTTCCCCTTTTGGACAAACTGCGCGATTCCTAATCCCTGCCTGAAGTGGCCCTCGCTTAGAGCGACTCGATTTGCTGAGAGATCTCTCCTCCACAACGGCTGAAGAACGCCAAGCACAAGGATCTCGGCTGACGCCGAGGGAACCCACACACGTCATTGCTGCCAACAACAAATTTGATGCTTTGAGGTTGTAGAGGTGAGATTTCCAGGTCCTATTGTGGTCATGATTCAGCTTTATCAGTGTCATGTTGGCCATATCCGAGATGTCAGTGCTGTTCACAGCACCCAATGGCATGTTCTGGCTCAGATGCAGACAATCTCGATCCGGCCGTCAAGTCAGCTAACCAAGGCAAGATCACAATGATCAATCAAAATTGGATTAAGCAAGACAGTTCCTTAAATGCAGTCATCTATGCGGGTCACAAAGAAGTGCCCAACGGTCTTGGCGTGAGGTGGTTTTGAGAGGCGCAATTATCATCATGTTGAAACAAGGACCACCGGATAGTCAGCCTTAGATGGAGACACGTAAAGAGGCCAATGCGAGTAAAGCCACGGACATCAGCCCTACTACTGGGGTCGCAGATTCTTTCCAAGGAGAGTGTCAATTCTGGCATCAAAGCTCTGTCAGATGCCAAGACTTGTAGGCTGAGCAGATGCAGATCCAGGACATGGGCTCTCAAGAGACATCATTGCTGCGCCCCGTGGGAGAGCAAACAACGACTAACTTAATGTATATAAACTACAACAGTTCCGTTCAAATTTCGAGCTTCATCACCCTCAACCTCATTGACACACTCAAAAAGCACCATGACACGCCTCTCCCACTTTCTTCTTGCACCGGTCTACCTCCTCGGGCTATCCCAGGCGAAACCCGTTGGCAACCATCTCAACGCCCGAGAAGACACGATCAAATGGAAGAATTGTATCATCGACAAGCGCCAGACTATCCCCACACAATGTGCCAAGCTCAAAGTGCCCCTCGACTACACTGACCCAGAAAACAAGAAGGAGGTCGCCCTCGACCTCACAAAGATCGAGGCATTCAAGAAACCTTCAAAGGGGTCAATCCTCATCAACTTTGGGGGTCCAGGAATACCTGCACGCCCCAGTATGGCGTCGGGCTCGATGTTGCTGGCCCTGACGGGAGGTGAATATGACATTATCGGGTTTGATCCACGGTAAGATAAGACACCGAGATGTGGAAAACTACATACGGCGGCTGACTTAAACACCGGTGTACAGTGGAACTGGAGATGCGCTCACCTTCTCATGCTTTGATACAGAAGCGGAGAGGTCAATGTTCGTGACTGGCCAGTTCAAACCCGTCGCTGGCGCGTTTCCTCTCGCAAGAGGCCAGAATTGGGCTACGAGTGAGCTCTATGCCGAGACATGTGCCCTCAGACAAAACAAGACTGGTCAATTCATCGGTACCTCTTTCGTCGCTCGGGATATGATGCGGATTGTCGATGCCTTGGATGAAGATGGCATGTTGCGCTTCTGGGGTATGTGCCCAGCCTCACGAAACTCTTAGAATTCTGCTAAACATCTGTAGGGATGTCATATGGCACATATCTTGGCGCCGTGGCTGCCAACATGTTTCCTGAAAAGATTGACAAGATGATGCTTGATGCTGTTGTCAACCCCTTTGACTGGCGAAGTAACCAGTAAGAGAATCCTCTACCTTCTTGCCTGGACCGTATCTGACCATTATCTCATAGCGATTACGAGACTCTTACAGATACAGACGCGACTTTTAGCAGATTCTGTCAAGAGTGCGTCGAAGCACCGGACGTCTGCCCCCTCGCTGGAAAACTCAACGCTCAAGACCTCGAGAAGAAGCTGTACAAGTGGTTTGACGACCTTCAACTCGAACCCGTTGTCATTCCGACCTGGGCTTCAATCCTCGACTATCACTTTATCAAGGGGATAATATATTCTCAGCTCAAATTTCCCGGGAAATGGCAGACGGTCTCGAACATCATTGATGGCATGATGAAGCAAGACTTAAAACTTCTTGAGACGGCGCTCACTGGACTTGGCGGGGGCAGTGGCTTTACCAACGAGGCTGAGATGGGTATTCGCTGTAGCGACATGACCGGGCAGACTGATAATATTCACGACATTATTCCGATACTGAACAAGCGGTGGGATACCAGCAGACTCGGCGCCGATGTCCTTGAGCACGGCGTCATGCGGTGCTCTCGGTGGAAACTCCCAGCCAAGGAACGATACGAGGGCGACTTCAAAGCCAAGACAAAGAACCCGGTACTCGTGATCGGAGAGACTCTCGACCCGATTACTCCCTTGGCGTCAGCACGCAACCTCACAGGGACCCTTGAGGGAAGCGTTCTTCTCGAGTTTGACATCCCCGGCGTAAGTAACCCCTGTGACCGTCTATCGGTGAAAATGTTAACAATGTCGGCAGCATTCGATTCTCCGCCGAAGCTCCGAGTGTGTTATCAAGGCTACCACGGCTTACTGGAGTGAGGGTAAGCTTCCTGAGAATAACACGGTGTGCAAGTCCGAGGTTGAGCCCTTTTCCACCTCATCGGGTTGGACTGAGATGATCAAGGAGCTTGGTTTGGGTCCCAAGTAATAGAGAGGCGGCTGTGTAGAAGAGGGCACCCAAGGTAGATCTGAGGTGTTGGAGGATTGATGAATTCTCCTTTTTCCCCTTCCATTCGCTAGGCTTTCAACTGTTTTATAGCACATACGTCCAAGGCAATAGATACACGAACCCTGCATACTACATACTTTGACTCGACCACAACAGTGACGTGTCTAAAGCATTCCGAAGACGCTGCAAGAAGACTGAAAAATTGAGTCCTCCCACCCAAAATATCTCACCAAAAGCCCTCATTACTCACCCTTGTCACTACTGCCAAGAGCGGTCTGGTCTCCGGTCCAAGGTGAGTCACCTGAGGCCGCAAATCGATATACGCATCCCACAGGATTGATACTATGCCCATTTAAGATGAAATGTGCTTTTTGGTAGATGCGGGAGAATTGAATACGGTAAGACGGTTTAATGTTGTCACGGCGCTCGGCGCCTGTCACCGACGCCGAGTCAACGTGACTCAGGTACGCTGAACAAATCTTCAACATCGGCGTTTGTGCATTATAAATCAATTTTGCTCAGAGTCATGAACTTGATGATAAAAATGAGCTCGTGGATCAATTCGGATGTTTCGGAATTGACTCCATGATCTCTGGTCTACCATCATCACAATGTCTCCCTGGAACCCTCGGCGATTACTCGCAACAAGGCAGCCGAACCAAACCCCGAGTCGGCGAACCAATTTGAAGATCGAACTCGAAGCTCCTACCGCTATTCTTCATGGATATTTTTAATAGTGGCAGCGATGCCTACATCTCGGGACGACTATTACTCAATACCGAAGAGGCTATACAAGTTGAAAGCCTCGATGCTACAGTACAACTTCACGTACGGTACAAACGTCCTCGGAAGAAGAACTGCGCCAACTGTACCCAGGACTTAATCCCAATAACCCAATGGAGTGCTATATCCACCTTGACATCACTACCCAAAGGACAACATGAGTTCGACATGTCCTTCGTCATCCCAAGCCATCTTCCCGTCTCCATGGATACGCCCCTCGCAACAGTAGAATACGAAGTTTACGCCAAGGCTCTTTGCACAGAACGAGAACCAATCGTCTCAAAAAAGATCTTCAAGGTCGAACGGATACTTGAAGCCGAATCCAACAAACAACTTCATACGTATAATTTCAGCTCTACCAACATCACAACCACACTATGCCTCAACAGTGTCGTTCGTCCGACAGGAACCAACTCAGTTCAGATTCGTATCGATAATATCACCTCGGGTTTAGCTATTGGACTTGAGGTATGGAAACTTCAAAAAATCACTTGGAAGCTTGAAGAGTCTATTACTGTCACCCTCCCAAACTGTCCTCGCCATCCGACCGCCCCAACTAGTCAACCAATCCAGCAGTCCGAAACCCGAGTCATTGGAAAGAAAAGTCTTCGCCATGGATGGGAAGAACATCTCAACGAATCCCAGCCTCATATCACGTTCAGTTTCGACTACAATCTCAACCGGGTTGGCTCCGACGCTGTCTATGCATGCGATGAAAGTGCCGGTCCACAGGTGACACATGCTCTTCTCGTCGAGCTTCACCTGGAGAAGCACTTTGTTCTACCCGAGTCCCCTTGGATGAGGTCGCCGCCAAGGGCTGAAACTACTCTACGCATGACACGGCCTGTTGTTTTGACGGACCTGGTTGAGCCGAGTGTTCCGCCGGCATATGGTGGCTCGAGCGATAGTCCACCCAATTATGCCGAAGTAGGTTATTAAGGAGGAGGCGTAACTACCGACGGAACAGTCGCAGTATAAGAAGGAGAAGGAAACGATTTGTAGAGAGGTTTTTCGTTGTGGGAACCTTTTGGTTTGTAACAGTTGCTCAGCCTGACAGCTAAGTCACATTAATTACCTAAGATAATATCCAACTTAAGTTGACTACCCCGTTCTTGTTCTTTAGGGATCTTCTTTACTCTTGGGAAGATTGAGACGTATAACGACGGCACTGACTCTGATGCTCCAAATATGTCATGACGACCCCCAGGTAACGGTAGAAGTTGGATCATGGGTGGATCAATGGTCAAACAGAAATAGCCTTTCCTTTGTCGAGGAACGTAGACATAATCGAATTTCGAGTAACGTGTGGAGAATCATTGCCGAAGAGAGGAAGTTGATCACAACTGTGATCAACTTTGCATCTCACCTTGAGCTCACACAATTATCACACAACTCATGATAAGACAACCAGTAATTAAATAATATATCTCTTACATGGAGCTTTTCTTTCATGATAAGACCTCGCGTATAAAAATCCCTGTTACATAACGCTCAACGCCCTTGGCTTGACACTTGTCGACTAAAAACGTGCCCTGCTCGACATAAGGCGCTCCCGATGAGAGACCACCCCAGCTCTCGACATGTGCCCCTCACTAATGATTCCCCGCATCATGACAATGTCTGAATCGCATATCACTCGGTGGGGCGATTATATAGACGGGGCTTAGTCCTTTTTCCCGTCCCTTATTGCTTCACCAACGAAAGAAAATGGCGTCCAACAATGCTCCCAAAAAAACCGGCAACTTTGTGTTAACGGCAGAGGCTTTGAACGAGGCCCTGCCCAAGTTTCACTTTGGTACTCAGGCTGTGCACGCTGATGACTTTGTCAGCTCCCATCGGGCCATTGCTCCGGCGATGCACCCGGCCGTGAACCACCGATACGCCCGAGATCCGGATGACTTGGTTGAGATGGAGAAAGACGATGTCCGTACTCCAATAACCACCTACGGGTAATGATGCTGACCTCCCATAGCCCAATGCCCCTCCCGACCCGCATGTCTACCCCCGTTACACAGCACCTAACCCCAGCCGCTCCGAGATCGTGCTCAAAACCCTGTTCGGCACCAGCGTCGTCTCATATTCTTCCGGACTGTCAGCCTTCCACGCCATGTTAGTCTTGGTGAATCCGGAAGAGATATTTCTCACTGAGGGATATCATGGTGTTCATGGTGTCATTGATGTCATATCCAAACTCAATGGCCTCAAGAGGCTGAGCCTCGACAATATCGATGAGATGGCCCAGGCGACATGCTCCACGTTGAGACACCTCTCAACCCGACCGGCGAGGCCCGTAACTTGGCTTACTATAAGGAGAGGGCTCGTGCTGTGGGAGCTATTCTCACAGTTGACTCGACGTTTGGTCCGCCTCCTCTGCAGGACCCCCTGCAATTTGGCGCCGACATGGTGATGCACAGCGGAACCAAGTACATCGGGGGCCATTCAGATATGCTCTGTGGTATGGTTGCCATCCACCCTGACCGTGTCAGGGAAGGATATGAGGAGGCATTGCGTGAGGAGCGTCTTGTATTGGGAAGTGCTATGGGTAGCTTGGAGGGATGGCTGGGAATCCGATCTCTGCGCACTCTCCACTTGCGTGGGAGACGGCAGGCCAAGACGACCGAGTGCCTCGTGGCATGACTTCATGAGGGAACCCAAGACCCGAACTCTGTTATCGGGAGAGAAGTTCTCGGGTTGCCGCACGCCTCCATTCAAAAAGACGCCCTAGAGGAAGGCTGGCTGCAGAAACAACAATGTTTAGAGCAAGGTATAATATCTCAATTCCTTTATAGCAACTAAAAACTCTAAGCCTAACATAGCCAGTCACTCCATCCCATAGATAATCCTGCCCCTTACCCTTTAAGCACAGTCAAGAGAAATCCTGCACGTACTCAGCCTCCACAGTAGCAACATACTCATTCCGATATTTCACCCTAAAGTCAAGCGTCGCATTTCCCAAGATCAAAAACAGCTTCATTGTCATGGTTCGCCACTTCCCTGGCTGGGCGTCGCTCCTATAACTGTCTTCATGCCAGATCTTTTCCTCTTCGACGGAATAATTGACGCTGCATAGCTGTTTGACATCTGTGTATTTCAAGATCAGCTTGGTTTCGAGTGTTCTGGGCAGGGGGCACTCACTGTTGTTGAAACGTGTTGGGGGTTCGTTATCCTGACAGTAGAAGAGTTGGTCGGCAAAGCTACGTTCACCTGTAGAGAAAAAGCCAACCCCGTGTACTCTTTGCAAGACTTCAGTACTCAATATCCTCCCTTCAGTAACCTTTTTCGCCCTACACATATTTTGTTAAAAACTGGAGCTGTGACCCGAGTCTAGAGGCTAAATACTTACCCTAAGCAAGAGCCATTCCATCTGGTTGGCTGCATAGTAAGTGTTGGTCGCGAGGTTAAGATACTGATCGTCCAAGCGATGCCGCGAAGAGTCAAACGGCTGGCTGACGCATACACCATAGCTGTACTTTGAGATCCGTCCGATAACGGTCGGTACTGGGGCTGGTGTGAAAGCGTTGGGTTGTCCGAGTGCATGCTCGAGTCCCCAACGGCAAGCACCCCTACAGATGGAACTCCAACTATCGAGATGTGTGAGCACTAACTGAGTGTGAAGACTTGCTTTTTTGGTGGTGTACTTACGCTCCGTCAACTTGAAGAACGGAAATGCCCCGTGACCTATATGAGTTTTCAAGTCGATGATGGAGATACTTGCTAGACCCAAAACCGCCCACGAGGAGGATGGATTTGACCTTTAGTCCATTTGATTCTACCTCCTCTGTCTGGTTCTGAACCAGGGTTTCGATTTGACCAAAGACGTGATCAAATAAAGTTCGAAGCATGGAGCTGGATGGTCAGTTAGCTATTGTACATTGGTATCGCTGTCAGTCTCGATTTTGGCTCACTGGTCCAAGGTAATTGTATCGTCCTCGATAGAGTGACTTTGATTGTCCGGGACCCCCTTGAGGTCCACCGTGTACTCCCTAGTCGACTCAAGGGTGAAGCATCGTTTGACGCCGTACTCGAACACTCGCATCATCTTCTTCTTGTTGATATCCTTGATTCTGCTGTACTGATCCTTGCCTACGAGCGTTTCGATGTATTTTTCAAAGCATTTATCCAATCGCGTGGAGCCACAGAGGTCACCTAGAAAGCGTTAGAATTTGTGTAGAGGTGTTCGAAGAATGCACGTACCATCCCCAATGGCACACTCTTCAATCTCAAGGGGGGAGGTGTTGTTGACCTTGTAACTAATGAGGTCCTATTGTAGATTATTAGCTATACATTTAAACCAAGTACAATGCGTCTTGACTTACCACAGTCCCACCTCCTGCATCGCAGACAACAAACGCATCTCCTTTCTAAACAAAGTCAGTTTGATACGTACAACCTCAGAGAACAGGACACACCTTGAGTGAGTTTTCCTCAGCTTTGTCATGCAGCGTGGCCAAGGCGGCAGCTTCAGGCTCCGTCACCAAGCGAATGTCCTGTGGAAGACCAGCCTTCTTGGCCGCCTTGAGCGTCTTGTCCTTCGCGACATGGGACCACATGGCGGGTACCGTGAGCACCACCTGGAGAGTAAAGTTATCCTCCCAATGATTATCACCGACCCGCTTGCGAATATCCTCCTTGGTGTACTTCCAAATTAGTCTGAGGTAGTCACTGACAACCTCCTCAACCGTCTTGTTGACCTTGTTCAGGAGGTTGCTACTCCCCTGAACATTCAGCTCCTCGTCGGCGTACTTGGACTTGGGTTCAAGGAGGATCTTGATCCATCGGAAGGCATCTTCCTTTAGACCGACCTCGTAGCCCCAGTTTGCGACGCGGCCATTCTCGTATGAGATGACGGTTGGGACTTTGTCGGCATTGGCGATAGTGGCTGCTGGGTTGGGCCAGTCAGTGATGAGTCTGATCCTTTTCTGCCCTTCATTGATAGCCCATGACACGCCGGAGTATCTGCCAAGGCTTAAATTAGTCTTGCGCAACTCAAACCGTGGAGGGTACTTGCGTTGTGCCGAAATCTATCCCGACAACAATTTCAGAGCTCAGAGATGAAGGCATCTTGGTAAGGGGGAGGTGTTGGGGGAACTCAGTTGTCTCTGAAAGCAACTAAAGCAGCTGGAGAAAAAAGACGGGGGTTGATCGTCTGTGCCAAAAGTGCTCCAAGCAGTGATGATTGACCTTGTCTCTCAGTTTAAGGAATGTTGCCTGTATGGCCATGAGCTACAAATGTGCCGTGTGTGCCGTTTCCGCAGAGCCTCGCGCCGAAAGCCTTTCAGTCTGCCAGTTGAGGCAGTGCGGCTAAAAGTCTTTACTGAAGAGGTGAAATGGTGAGACACCTCCTTCAGCCGCCAGTAAGCTGAAAGCCACCCAGGGTCAATGAATCAGACATGACTTGTGTTATTGGGCATGGTCAAGGGTTATTTGTCTCATGTCACACTTGTCAACGCCACAGAGCCTCGTTTCCCCCCGGCCCTGGCTTGGTTCGTCCAATTACCGAGGCTGTCACCACAAACTATTGATTCTCCCTCGCATGGAGGCGTTATCTGTGGGGGCTTGAAAATATGACAGAGTTGAGCGCCATGGTGAGCATGCGCCGAATTGTCCGGGTATCGGCTTACTTTGCAGCTTGTACATTGTTTGTATCATCATCTGGTGAGGCATTCTCACCCAGCCTGATTTACTTTCAACATGTGAACGGTACTTCCCCTCACGCCACCAGGCTGTTGCCTGAGGTGCACTGCATTCCTGGAGAAAGCCCTGGAATATCCAAAGTTGGAGCTGTGTCTTGCGTACTTACCTAGCTCAAGATAAATCCGCAGAGTCAGCAGTGTTGTTTTTACCTTAGCAACTACCTTTCTTGGCTACCTAAACGACAAGTTTCGAACACAATACCTACTCCACTTTGTTACCATGGGCTCTCGCGGAGAAACTACCTTCAACAATGACGGCCAAGCCAAAGCAGATGCCCCGAGCATGATTGTCGTCATGGGGGTAACCGGCTCCGGCAAGAGTTACCTCATCAACCGTCTTGCTGGAAAAGAAGTTGTCAAGGAGGGATGTACTCTTAAGTCATGTAAGTACGTATCCTGAGTTTCCAGGCAGCTGGGTCTGACCAAAGTATATTCAGGCACCCAAGACTGCCAGATGGTTCCAGTCAACATTGGCAATTCCAAGGTCATGTTGATTGACACCCCTGGATTTGATGACCCAGAGAGGCCTGATGCAGACATCTTGGGTGGTATTGCCCGTGTGCTAGCCGCTCAGTATAATCTGGGGTTTGAACTCAAGGGTATCATCTATGTGCACAGAATCACAGACGTCCGTTATGCTGGATCCAGTATCAAGACGTTTGAGATCTTCAAGAGGATCTGTGGCGAAGAGGCGCTGAAGAATGTCTTGCTCGTTACGAGCCGTTGGGGTGAAGTAGATGAGGTGACCGGAGCTGATCGCGAACGTGAGCTTCGGGAGAGGATCTGGGCGTTCATGCTCGGACGCGGATCCTGCATGAGCCGATTCCACGGAGACCGGTCGTCAGCCGTCACGCTTGCAAGCCAGCTCCTGGTCAAGGACCCGGTTGTGCTACGTCTCCAGCACGAAATGATCAACGAGCACAAGGATCTCAACGAGACGGCGGCAGGGTCCTTTGTCGACGACGGCCTTAGCAAACTCCGTGAAGAGTACCTCGGCAAGATTGAAGCTCTCGAGAACCTCAAGAAGGAGCTAAAGGAGTCGGACCGCGTCATGAAGCGCAAGATGCAGGCTGAGTGGGAGACGGAGCGGGCCCGGCTCCGCAAGACGGAGGAGCAGCAGGTCAGTCTCCGGCGGGACGTCTACGAGGAGGTCAAGAGTGAGATGCAGCAGGACAAGACTGAGACCAAGTCTAGGTGGCTTAGAGGGCTGATACCGTTGATCCCGGTGTCGTTGAGCCTGCTGGGTATGTTTGTGGGCATTCCACCAGGCTCCATTGAAATGCTTTCCGGTTGGTTCATGGACATCACCTCGCTTGGTGGCTGAGTGCGCGTGGGCTGGGATATGATGGAACTGTTTGATTGGGTGATCTTCACACATGGTTCGCGATTGAGGGGGGGTATCACAATAGCTTATCGGTAGTTCGGCAGTTGATTCAATGGTCACGGCAGATGTAAACCCGTTTTCGTACAGGGCTGTCTTGGTCAAACACTGGGAAGTGGGAGAGAGGGGATGTCTTAGTTTCGATGTTCTAGTCCCTTGAGTTCCATCCGGGTATTGTGCCGGAGAGTTACGTTTGCCCTTGTCTCTGAAATCCACTGTAAATACGAGGAGGGCTGTAAGCGTCAGCAGCCATGATGTCTCAGTTGGACTTCACAACGCCTGGGCTTGCCAATTATGAGGAATCACATCTTATGCATTGTCACCAAATGCCTGAGCCACTTGGGCTGAAACAAAACCATGGGGTCATTGGTCGAGGCGCCACGGGGCTGTGATCGAGACCCTTTAAGTCAACTGCGAGGCGTAATGACACTGGCAACGGGCGTCACAGCCTGCCTTAGCGTGATGTGTTGAATTCAATACCGTGCTCACCTGACTTCAGCCACTTTCATGACTATTGGGCTGCGGGCAGGGCTGAATATCTTGTCTCTGCAATAACGCCACGGTTGCGTGGTCCCCGGTCTTGGCGGTACCTGTCAAGTACTCCTGCCAAAGCCTCACCGCCCAACAAGGCAGACTGGTGCATGTTCAATGAGCTAACAGTTCGGAAAGCGTAAAGCGAACAAGAAGGGGCTTAACGAGTGATGAGGGCTCAAAAGTCTTGTGGGCCTGGGGGCATTATCTCTCAAAACTCACCTTCCAACACGCCGTTTCTTGGCCCCTGACACAAGCATCTTCTCGCATCATCCCGTCAAAGTCATCATGGGTGGAAAGAGTATGCGTCACTATCATGAACAGCCTCCCTATCCTCTTCAGGCCCCTGAGAGGCGAGAGTCCCAGTACCGTGGAGATGAAGGAAGGCGGTACGAAGAACCAAGCCGTGACCGCCCAGCGCCCGTTTCCAGTTCGAGCAGCCAAGTATATCACTCCTCCAGGCCTCCAACTATGCCACCACCTCCAAGCGAGCCACCTAGGCATCCCGTCCCCTCGATGGGAGGAGGCCGTGATCCCAGATACGACGACGGATATAATGATCCACGAGCGGCGCCCCCATCGAGATTGACCTCATCTTTTAAGAGCGTAAGATGACCTAAAAACTTTCAGTCTCTCAAAGACTAACAATTTGTGGATGGGCGGTTGGTTTTCCTCACACAGTGATGACCGCCGTGATGACCGCCGTGATTACAGGCGAGAGGAGCACGGAACTCGTTCGGCACCTCGAAGTGAGGTGCCCCGGGCTCCGTCCATCAAAGAGCTAATGCATGATAATCAAATCCTTCAGCAAAACAATCTGAGGCTTAAGGGAGACATGCAGAAGCTTGAGAGTGAGCGTGCCGGGCTAAAGAACCGTGTCGAGGCTATGCAGTCGGCACTAGATGCTCAGGAGAGTCGTCTGGGGCGACAGGAGCAAGATGATTCCGTCAAACAGCAATTCGATAACGTGTTTCATCCTATCAAGAAATGGGCCACGAATTTCTGCAGGGATGCATCACAGCCTATCGACATGACCGACATTTCGCCTTCATTGACACCCCTGGTCCAGAGGGTCATTCCGAGTATCCCCAGTCTCGAACACTTGTCAGAATATCTGCCAGGCAGTGACATGAAGCGCCGCAAGATGTTTGTTCGAGGTTGGATCGCATTCAACGTGACTTATCGAATCCTATCCGATCCTAAGCAGCCGGAGTCTGAGACAGACCTATGGTTGCACAAGCAGGAGAGGGACGCTGTCAAGAGCCTAGAGTCGATATTTATCTCTGGTGAGCATCTATTTCCCTCTACATAACAAGATTGCAGTTGACCAACAACCACAGACAAAGAAATCAGCAAGTCCTCTTATCACGAGTGGAGGGCACTAACGGTTACTCTATTGGACAAGAGTTTACCCTCACGGTCCCCGACCCAAGATACCATGGAGACGTTGCGCGAGATTATGCAATCGACATTAGAACTGATCAGACCTTTGGGTTCCCAGACTGCTGACATGGCCGAACTGCAGCGCACCCTCCTCAATAATGTCTTCATACCTGCCGTTGAGCTGTCCCGAGTACTGCGTCGTCAGCGCGCGTACTGGTTTGTGTGCTTCCCAGAGGTAACAGCAGCCAAGGATCTTGTGAGCGATGAGCAACCGCCGGTCTACCCATTTAAGCCTCGTGACATGGCAGACATTGACAGTGCCGACGAGGAAGCGGACGCGCGGGGTCAATGCCTCAAGGGTGTTGACATAATCATTCTGCCGGGTCTTTACAAATGTGGTGATAATGACGGAGAGCAGTATGAGACAGACTTTGTTGTCGAGAAGGCTCAGGTCTCGTGTGGTGAGATTAAGATTCAGGATGAAGTAGAGGCGGTTTGTGAAAGACATGATGGCTGCGTGGACTTGAGAGATGGGCCGAGTTACTGACGGTGTTTCTCTTGGAAATTGTATCTATTTGAACAAATTTGGAATGGTTTCTATGATGACACCTTGCCTGTCAGGCCCTTTGCATATTGACTGAGACAGGGGACTTGAGAAATGTTTTTTTTTTCGCTTCCTTAACCTGGGGCTTAACGTAATGTACTTCCATGATTGACTTCAAGAATCCTCCGCTAGCGGCGCCTCAAAGACCTGTGTGAAATGTGCCTTCATATCTTCAAGGTCCTCAACACCAACACTAACAACTTCATAGTCTCTTACTCTTAAGGGACCCTTACACGTATGTCAAGGGGTAATTGCACACACCTTGTGCCAATGAAACTCTCCCTATTGAACAGAATGGCGGTTACCGTCAGGCCACTATGAATAAACGCCAAGAACCTTTTCATCTCGACTTGAGGCCTTATCTTCCTATTACTCAAAGTGGAGGGCTAATAAGGATGCGTTTATCTATTATTCTGCTCAAGCACGACTCAACAAGAGACAATTAAACAAAACAGTAAAAGAAACAGTTATTAATATATGACGGGACTAAAACCCAATACCGTAAAAACAGTGCAAACTATAAGTCTATCTATGGCCGTGAGCTGATCTTTGGCAATGTTGTTAGTGGAACCGCTACGATATAGTGTCTCATAGCTCGCTCCTCTAACATCCAATAAGGTTGGTGAGATGGCCGAGTTGGTTATGGCGTCAGGTTAAGGTCACCTTAACAACCTAAGATTCCTGATGGAGCAATCCTCCTGGGTTCGAGTCCCAGTCTCATCATTTCTTTTTGCCTTTTGCGCTGAAATCTCATGTTCCAGCAGTCCTTGTGATCAACACCATCACAACAGTGCCTTTTTGTTGCAATAGAGACAAAGGTTTTTGTCCTGTGATTTGTTCTTGGGCTTACTTCGACTAATCAAAATAAGGCATTCCTGCTCTAACCAGCCTCGGCTCTCCCACTCTGCTACCGGCTCTTGGCTCGGTGGTGTCATATTAGAGCCGATCTCCACAATTCGGGTTTCCTTTCGTCCTTGCCGAGCACGACCTCTAACCTCATCACGTCTTCCAACTTGATTCATCATCTCGATTCTCGGATCCTTCTTGACGCATCCGATTAATTGAGCCCAACTGTGATCGGTCACCCTTGAGATACCCCATGTCTGAAACACCAGAGCCTGAGAGCCAGCGACTTCGGCGCCCTATCGGAGCCTCGAGGGCAACGCCGAAGAACGCACGTATTGCGTATGTCTATGAAGAATTACCAATGAGATGGGCCTTTCCTAATGTCTGCAGTTGCCGAAAATGTCACGCCCGCAAGGTGAAATGCTCAGGCGGCACCCCTTGTGCCAACTGTCTTCAGGCCAATATCGGGGCCGAATGCTCATATCCAAGGCGCATTAGACGAGTAAAGGTCGATCAGAGGTATGGAAGCGAGCGAATAGCCCCGTCGAATCCGCTGACCATGATTCAGCTATATCGATGAACTACTTGAAGAGATACACAGTCTTAGGAAAGCAGTTCATACTCCTGAAGTCGCCAACTCAACGCCGTCTCGGCGTCTAGAGACCAGAGCCCAGTCTTTCGTCTCAGATGGCGATGGCGTTAACCAAGAATCACCCACTGCCTCCGTCGTAAACGTCGACACGAGCACGTTACATCCCGACACCCAAGCGACTGTTGTCGTTGACCAGACAAGGCCTGCTCCAGAGACCGACGACTCCATCCGGAACCCGATCCTCGAAGACCGCCCCTGGTTCTTCTCGTTAACCCCCGAGATGCCCATGCTTATCGAAGAAGCTGCAGATGCACCATTCGCTACGAGATTCCGTCAAGAACTATCTGGAAAATCACAACGACATATCCCACGGACCGAAAATGTGACCGACGAAGCGTTGACTTCGTCATGGAACACCCCTTGTCCCTGGCCACCTGCATCGAGAGCCCGTTTCTTGCTCAAAGTGGCACTCAACACAGTATGCCGGAGATATTATCTAGTTCGGAGGAGCGCTACCCAGCGTTTACTGGAGCAGGCTATTCATAACCTTGACATGTGTGATCTCGTATCTGAATGCAAGCTCTTTGTCCTGTTTGCCTTGGGTGAGGTCTATTCGACGAGGACATCACCTACCAAGGATAAGAACCAACTTCCTGGTATTTCATACTATGTTCGCGCCAGTCGGCTCCTCCGGGTCCTCACCGAACAACCTCGCATCGACTGCGTTGAGGTTATCTTGATGCTGGTGGGTCTTTTACTGTCGCTCATGTTGCAAGACTAATATTGGAAAGTCTTTATACTCCCTGGCTATGAATCGGCGTTACAACGCATATTGCATGATCGGATCTGCTGTCAAGTTCAGCACCATGATCGGCCTACACCAAAATGTGCCCCTATCTCTGATGCCGGACCGCGAGAAGCAAGAACACCGAAAGAGAATATGGTGGTCGGTATATACACTCGACCGCTTCTGGGGAGCTCAGATCGGCCAGCCAGTTTCCATAAGAGACGAAGACATCGACGTTGATCCGCCTTCCATCGAGGGATTATCCCCCGAGAGCGCGGTCGAGGACTTTGCAGACGCCGAGTATCTGACGGCTAACCACCGGTTGACCAATCTCGCTGCTCAGATTGCATCTTTGATCTATAGCCGGAAGAATCAGCGCACCTCTTTCTCTAGTAGAGTTCAACAAGCACTACGCGACTTGACCAGCTGGCTACAAGGCCTGCCAGACTCTTTGCGAGCTGCCATGGAGGAGCTTCCTCCTAACGCGACGGCGCCCATCACCGCTTTGCATCTTTCTTTTAACCAGGTCAGTCGAGTTACATATGCCCACTGCTCAACAGGCTTCTAACTCATCCAGTGTCTAATACGAGCGGCGAGACCAATTGTATTGTACGTCTTTCGCATGCGTCGAGAGGCTCGCAAGTCTATCGAGGAAGAACGCCCTCCCATCGGCGAGGTTGCTCTGACTCTGTCAGATGCCTGCATTCAATGTGCTCGACGATCCTGCCGACTTCTAGTAGAGTCGTGGATCAATGGATCCTTCCCAACATTCGATGTATCCTACGTCCATCACCTATTCTCGTCGTCTATCGTCCTCGCTATATCCAGTCTGTCTCAGACCAATGAGTCTCAAAGCGACAGTGACGACTTTGATGCTGCGATGCAGATACTCAAGCAGTTGGATGAGAGCGGAAACTTTGCGGCGCGAGAGTTCTTGAAGAGCATGGAAGCTACCAGGGCTGCTCTTGATAGCATCACCGCGGAGAGGAATCTGTCTCGTCAAGATAACCGAGAACCTGATTCAATGGCCATGCGTGGCGGGCCATTTTCTTTTCATGATCCGAGGATATTCGATGCGCCCACAGACACGGCGAGGATGGCCTTGACAGAACCTTCCTTCCAGGACTTGCTGTCTCAGTCTGATCTGGACCTTCAATTCCTTGAGTCATCAAATAATGACCAGGATTTTCAGGGCTTTTTCTGGGCGAATGAGGGGTGTCAAGGATGGATGAATGGGTGATATGATACATGACTACAAAACTTGAAAGCGATTGAATTCTAGTCTTTTTATTTACTCTCTTACCCTCTCCCCAAAGTCTGCTCAAGGTGTAGGAGCGCCATCCACTGCGAGCGTCCCCGTCTTGGAAATGAGATACTCCTCAATAGCCGCATCCTTTCCAGCCTCCTTCCCATAGCCTGAAGACTTAATACCACCAAAAGGAGACTCTGTTATAAGGAGACTTCCCCCATTCGCTTTGAGCTTCCCAACATGACACTCTCTCCTCCCGAGGTTTCCATTGCCGTGATTAGTAAGAAAGTATCCAAGAATAATACCGCCTCTAGAGTTAAAGACTAACAGTTACAGGCGCTGGCGGCGTTGGATCCGTTTTCCTCCAGCAACTCGCCTAGGTAGCGAAGAACAAGTCCTCTTACCATCTGGGACTCGTCTACGTCGCCATCATCGACAAAGCTCTCGACCACGCCGATTACGCACCCATCGACATTTCATCTGCTGTCCCAACGCTCGAAGCAAAAGCCAGACCACTACCTACGATCCCCCAAACCATCGAGTATCTGACAGGTGCACCTGGGAAGGTCATTATCATCAACAACACCAGCAGCCAGGCAGTTGCCGAAGCGTACCCTTTGTTTCTTTCCAAAAGTTTTAGCATCGTTACTCCCAATAAGAAGGCTTTCTCTGGAAGCTGGAAGCTATGGCAAGATATCTTTTCCGGTGAAGGTGCTGCCGGTTCCACGGTGTACCACGAGTGCTCGGTTGGTGCCGCTTTGCCGATTATCTCGACATTGAAGGAGCTATCGCAACTAGGGATGAGATAACTCGCATAGAAGGCGTGTTTAGCGGAACAATGTCATACTTGTTCAATAACTTTACCCCCACGCAAGGAACTGGTGGAAAGTGATCAGAGGAGGTTAAGAAAGCGAAACAACTAGGATACACCGAGCTTGATCCCCGCGATGACCTTAATGGCCTTGATGTCGCCCGTAAGATCACTATCTTTGCCCGGGTAGCTAGTCTTCCCATCAAATCGGCAACTTCTTTCCCCGTTCAGAACCTCAGCCCCAAAGAGCTAGAGAACGTCAAGAGCGGCGATGAATTCCTCCGGAGACTCCCCGAGTTTCACTCACAGATGAGCCAACACAAGGAAGCTGCCGAAAAGGCCGGCAAGGTAGCGCGTTTTATTGGTTCCGTGGATTTAGAGACAAAGCAGCTCAAGGTTGACCTTGAGGCTTTTGACAAGTCGCACCCCATTGCTTCACTTAAGGGAAGTGACAGTATCATTAGCTTCTACACTAAGCGGTATGGTGATTTGCCCCTTATTATTCAGGGTGCTGGCGCTGGTGGTTCTTTTTACGGCTATGGGTGTGTTGGGTCGTCTCCTCAAGGTGATCGCAAGGATAGCATAGAGTTGATGGTAGACAAAAAGACGCAGTTCAATCTTTGAGTTTAATGAATGTTCCGCTTCAGGATCGGAATAGTTACTGGTTGTGTTTTGGGTTGCAGAATAGACCATCTCGCCACCAATGGATTGAGCAGCTCGTTCTGGGAATCCAGTAAAAGCAGAAAAAAACCAGACCATATAAACTTTATACCTGACTTTGACGCAGTATCATGGTGATCTTTCGAAACACAAACGAGCCTATCAACGATACTCCAGCCATAGCTGTCATCAGGTTTATGTCAGACTTGACTCCATTGTCGGCTTCTAAAGCGCTCCCGGACAACGCAAGCATCGGTGGTGAAACCAAGTATTGCTCATTTCTATCAATAGCAAGGACAATATAGCAGGATTACAAATCTGTCCCATCAGGCTTTTTCTAAAAGAATTGCCGAACAGAGAGTAAACAGGAAATATGGGAGTAATTAACTAGGGGTTGTCGTTGAGCAACTGT
Organism: Fusarium oligoseptatum; assembly: GCA_003946995.1. Classification (NCBI taxonomy): domain Eukaryota; kingdom Fungi; phylum Ascomycota; class Sordariomycetes; order Hypocreales; family Nectriaceae; genus Fusarium; species Fusarium oligoseptatum. The sequence goes on from NKCK01000032.1 coordinate 107,863, forward strand.
CACAGTGCAAGTGTCACTTGAGTAACTGCAGGGTGACGGCGTGATAAAACTTGGCAATTATTACGCTGTATGAGGGTACGACCTGCAGCTTATCACTGCCTACTAAAAACTCTTGAAACGCATCGTTGGTCATGGAGGAGTCATGTTGCCATGTCCAACTCTAAAATATAATTGCAGCACACCCCCTTACTCAACGGGACACATTCTCTCTCAAGCCCTTCGTCCTGAGAGTAAACTTGGCATCGCCCTCGCCAAACGGCAACGAGAGGTTGTCGTCCGGGCTATCAGTCATGGAATTATCCCTACTGTGTCCGTTCGTCTTCAACAGCGCCGTCCTCAATGCGTCGCTGTGTTGGTTCATCATCTCACTGTCAACGCTTCCCCTTCGGCTCTCTGTTATGCTGCCTCCATCGCCATCCATCTGGCCCGACATTGTCGACATCCTTCCCTTCAGTCTACCGGCCCATAAACCGCGGACACCGCCCTTTTTGCGCTCAGGAACTTGGTCGGTGCCAGCGCTACACACATACAGAAGGTATTCCAGGTTGGGGAGTGAGTGGCGGATGTCAACAACCCGAAGGCCTTGTGAAGCGCAGAGAGCTTCAATATCTTTGTTGAGGAGGAACCAACCATACTCGAAGCGCCACTGGCCTGCCGTAGAGCCACCCCGCGGGAGATACAGAGGAAACTCTCTCCGCGAGACTTGCTTGTCTGACAGCTGAGAAATATGGTCGCGGGCATATGATCGAGAGCCGAACCAGTCGAGAGGATACGGTAGCGGGTGAGATAGGTAAAACTGCAGATGGTGAGTAAGCATTGTCGCAAACCCAAGTCCAGCAGACAAGACATCCTCAGGGATCTGTTTCGCCGTAGCAGCATCGTATGTCGAGTTCGGAAGAGGAAGATTGCAAATCTTGAAAGAAAGCGCTGGCGAGTTCGGTATGGGAGTTATGGGGAATATATCGGCGAGGTCGGAGCATATGCGTCTTCGTTGGCCACGGATCTGTTGCTGTGTTGTTTCGAGAAGCTGTTTAGAAGCTTCCAACTGCTCCTTGTTGTTGGCGATATCCTCCTCAGCCTTGGCTTGAAGCTCTCTTCCCCTTGCAATGGCCTCCCTTCGACTCTTCAGCGATTCTTGTAGTTCATCCCGTCTCTTCTCCGCTTGCTGATTTGCGCGCCGTTGCACGGCAACATATTTTTCCACCAACGAAGCCGACTCGCGAGCTGTCCCTGATCTGTCCTTTGGGCTCGCAGCTAATATCTGATTAATCTCCTCCATGAGTCGTTGTTGAGTCTCTATCGCGTCCTCGATCGAGCTTTCCAAGTTGGCAAGCTTCATAAGTGTATTGTATGACGACGTGGCCATTTGCGGAGCTTGTTTGGGTTCGGAGATCTTATTGGGGAAATCGAGCGAGTAGACACCATCTTCGAGGTGAAATACGAGAGCGTTTGGGGGAAAGTTTCGGTCTAGGAGCGTGCCTATAAAGTTGAGTCGACGAAGGTCTATCGATTCCTCGAGTAGGAAGATCCAGGACGTGTGTTTTGGTCGGCGGACCCAGACGCGGACAGTCAGGGCGCAACTTCTCGAGATGGTCGAATCGGAGTTTTCGAGGCTGAAGAACCTAAAGTTAAAGTTCTACGACATAGTCAGGTGTCTGTTCAGCTTGAGGGTGTTTGTACGTCTTACCGCCGCCTTCTCGCGCACTTCGCTGATGTAGACGGGATCAGTCTCGCCTTCGACGTGCAACGAGTAAAAGACATCCCCAACCGACTCCTCAATCAACGTCTCAAGCTTCTTCTGCCTCGCGACAGGGTTCGCATGCGCCAAACTCAAGCTCGTCCTCCTCTTCTGCTGTGGTCGCAAAGCATCAGGCCGCGTACCGTCCTTCCTCAAGCTCTCCGACGATCGCGATGGATGCAATTGGCTCGTCTCCCTCACAACGGGCAGCTTCTTAGGACTCGTATTCAGATCGGCATCATCGGCAGTCCTAAGACTCGTCGGCGCAAATGACAGGTTGCGCAGCCAAACTCCGCGCAAGTGGCGGAGCTTGCGATTCCGGGCGAGGAGACGGGGGCGACGAGGTTCAGCGAGAGAAGACATGGCGACGATAACATGCTGCGAGTGCGCGCAGCTGATAAGTGTAGCTGGCTATGACATTGGACGAGTAAGGAATACGTATCGAGGGCGAGGGCTAGAAACGGGGGGTTATATCTTGCTTTGTTGACGTGGTGGTCCAGGAGAGGAGGCGTCATGGATGGAGGTATGGGAAGCTCGGAGCTTAAACTTGAGGTCACGAGCCGCGATAGTTGCAACTCGGCTATAGCGATTGCGACACGAGGGCAGCGATTCTTTTGTAAGACAACACAAACAAGTTTAATTGTCTTGGATGAAGTAGCTTTTGATGTCTATTAATTGTTCCGGTTTATATTTGTCACTATTGTTGGTTCAGGGAATCCAAGAGGGCAACCCACCACAACTGGAGCCCGACTGTCACTGCACAATTGATGGATATCACATCTCACAAAGAACTTGATTGCATGACAAAAAGGAAACATGTATTAAGTCTAAACTGTAAATACCTAAATTTTTGTAAAAGAAATGAAATATCATCCGGTTAGATGTTTGTCCAAATGTGGGTGTTTGTACCTCCCAGATGCCAGTACACCTTTGCATATCCCAGCCAGTAAAGCCATCAGTCGTCACCATATTCTTGCAATCTTTCACCACTTAGTTGCGGACAAAAGTGTAGCAGTCCTTCTTCTCCTCGAGGTACTCCTCCTCGCAAGGCTCAGTCTCAGGGGCGATCATGTAGTGGCAGTTGCCGCTCTCAGCAGCCTGATCGAATTGGATGGCAGCGCAGACGAGGATGTGAGCGACATCACCGCGCTTGGTACCGGAGTGGATGGTCTGGAGAGCTCCCTGGGCCTGGCAGATGGCGAAGCAGTGGTTGACGTCGTTGGCGTGCTCCTGCTTGGTGCGGGTGATGTACTCCTTCTTGAAACCCTTGTTGCAGATGGGCTGGTAGTGGCTGCTGAGGTCCTTCTTGCTGTACTGAGAGCCGGGGCCGTAGCTGGGAGTTCCGTGTCCGTTGTTGCTGCCAGATCCGTTTCCATTGCCGGAGCCGTTACCAGATCCATTGCCGTTGCCGTTGCCGTTTCCAGATCCGTTACCATTGCCAGATCCATTGCCAGAGCCGTTTCCGTTGCCTCCGTTGTTGTTACCGGAGCCGTTACCATTGCCACCATTGTTAGATCCGTTGCCAGATCCATTGCCGTTGCCGTTGCCATTACCACCGTTGTTAGAACCATTGCCGTTGCCTCCATTGTTAGAGCCGTTTCCGTTGCCGCCGTTGTTGCCATTGCCGTTGCCAGATCCATTCTCACCATCCTTGTCCTTGGGAGTTGTCAGGATATCAAGATCGATGGCAGCCTCATCCTCATCAGCCTCGCCACCAACGTCAAGGTCCAAGAGATCTTCCAAGTTCAAGCCATCCTTGCCCAGAAGACCGTCCAGAAGCTCAGGCACAACGCCATTCTCGCCCAGAAGGCCATCCAGGAGACCGCGACGCTTGTGAGTAGCGACATCCACGTCGATGGTGGCTTGATCGGTGTCCTTCTTTCCACCGACGTCCACATCAAGGAGACGATCAGCCCGCTTGGCGTGGGTGAGGACATCGACGTCGATGGTAGCCTGATCAGCATCCTTCTTGCCACCGACATCGACATCGGCGAGGCGGTCGGATCGGCGCTTGAGGTCAATGAGAGGCTTGCCGTTGAGGTCGAGACGGAGGAGACCATCAGGGCCGAGGAGGTTGAGGTTGGCCAAAGGAGGCTTGCCATCCTTGTTCTTGCCAAGGTTGAGGTTGACGAGGCCATCCTTGCCGCCGACCTTGAGATCAGCCAGGGAGCCATCCTCGCCGACGTCAAGACCAAGGAGGGGATCAACAGTCATGCCATCCTTGTCCTCATCGATGTGCTCACTCTCGGGGAGTTCACCAGTGATGTGGAGGTACTTTTCAAGATCCTCCTTGCTAAGAAGACCGAGAAGAACAAGCATCTGAATGTCATGAATGACAGTGTTCTTCTTGCACACCTTCTCAGGAACCTGGTAGCAGTTGTCGGTGGTGCATCCTCGGCGGTAATGAACCGACTTCTGAGGAGTGGTGGGAGTGACAGTGATGTACTTGTCCTTGGCCTCGACCTTGTTGGGCTTCTTGGTGATGATGTCGAGGGTAGGGCAGATGCTCAGGTCGATGAGGGTAGAGATGTCGAGGAGGCAACCGGTCTCACGGCTGATGACCTCGAGCTGGGAAATGATGTTGGAAGGCATCTTGAGAATTAAAGTAGTAGTAGTTGGTTTGTAGTCGAAGGAGTGACTGAAGTGTGTGTATTAAGGAGTGAATGAAGAGGAGAGTAGAGTAGATGAGATGAGATGATTGTGAGTGATGATGAGATGAGAGTTGGATTGGGAGGAACTACCATCCCATTATATACCCAAAATCCCATGAGTTGAAGCCCCTTGAAGCTCTCACAAGAACTCCATCCTCGTAAACAAGACCCTTCATTCTGAGACCTCTCTATTCCGCGTCCGAAGCTAATCTCGGTCGATTGATCATAGACTCCCTGGTCAATCTCAGGTCACAACTAACCAAAAGATTGGATCCTTCACCAGAGCCTGCTCGAGGAAAAAGAAACAATTTCGCCGATCGTAGAGAAGCGAGAGTCTGTGGGATGGATATCTAGGAGGTCGGCTTAGATGTGCCTCCGAGACAAAAAGGTCTAGCCGACTATGAGTGTCTCATTGGTGATGGGCCGTGGCGGATCTCGCTGCTTCAGAGTGTGATCAGTCTAGATAGAGGCATTGTTCAATTGCAAACAAACTTGTAAACTCACATCTCTATCAATTCCATCATTTCAATTCCTCACATGAGTATCGTCAACTTCAATCGCACTCACCTCTTCCCCTCCCTCGATGACGTATCCCTCACAAGGAGTCCCTGAAAATCGTCCTCACCCACAAAAGCAAAACCCGCCAACCCCCCCCCGAACCGATGATCGACAATGCAAAACACCTAAAAACCCATGGGACTCAACTGAACCCTGCCGAAAAAAAGGGTTTCCTGACAGATCAAAAATAGTGAGACGGCACGGATACTAGCAAAACAATATAGAGGGGCGAAACCCCATACAAACGGGTCTCCCCCTGCAGCTAAGACAGAAACAAGTCTATTGTTCATCTCGGTGTCACGGAAAATCTAGTGGCGCCCTTGTTTGCTTCGTTTGAATCGCTTCAGCTTCCCTCTCCCGTCGACCAGGTCCTCGGCCCCCTTCCAACCTATGGTCTCAAGTCATCCAAGTTCTCCGTCTGGTTGAGGAGGTTCACCAGCGGCAGGAACAGGCTCTCTCCCTGCTCTCCCTGCGACACGGCTGGTAGAAGCTGCTTCAGGTCTTCCCATGTCTTCCAATACCATCCGTCGCACTTTTGTGGCTCTAGTACCTGCGTTGTGGGTTAGTCAGGTGAGCGGGCGGGCAGCGCGGGAGCAAACATGAACGTACCTGGGGTTGTGCCGTCTTGTCCTCCATCTCGCAGAGTACGAAAAGGGTGATGTAGTGCTTCCCCTCCTTTTTCGAAGATATCGTTTGTCACGGCTACGATCTTGATGCCTTTGACCTTGAGGCCTGTCTCCTCGAGGACTTCGCGCTCGGCGCACACGAGGAGGCTCTCGCCGTAGTCAAGATGGCCGCCCGGGAGTTGCCAGGTACCTATGTGTCTCTATTAGCTTATGCATATATTCGTCGATTATCTCGCCATGACTCACCCGCTCCATGGCTTCCCTTTCGCTTCCCAGTCACCATCTTGCCGTCAGGCCCATAAATGATGGCCGACACGCCAACGCGGGGGTTTGGTACAGCTGAGGACATTGCGACTTTGTATCAACGTTTGAGCGAAACCTGTAGAAAAATGAATGAGAATTGTTCAAATTGAGGTGAATGCGATTCACTTCAATATATACGCGACGAACTCGGAGGCTGATGAGAACACCCTTTGTTGTTCCTTTGTCTTTGAGGACGCCCAAAGGACGACGCAGTCTGCCTTTTTCACGTGACTCATCCGCTGCGCCCCCTTTGTTACTGAATCGTGGAGCAAATATCTGAACAAACTAGAACATTACTAGGCGTGAATGGCTACCTTCGAGTATGCCTAGCGCATATTTTACATATTTTAGTATCTACTGTCTGATGAGGCAACGAGGTTGACATTGACTGCGGATTTTCTCTGTGTGGTGGTGGTACAGGGTAATTGTGGATGTACTGAATTGTTACAGTTGGGCGCATGTGTAGCAGCCATTAATACTCATCACAGCCTCTAAATTAGTGCCGATGACGGTTATTTACAATTCCCAATATTATGTGAGGCCTCCATCGTGATGTTCATTCGTCTTGTTAGGACTGTTGCTCAAAGAAAAGCGATTATCGCGCCAACTGTTCACCTTCACCATGACAAAGGCCTCCACAATACACAGTCTAGCAACTTTTCGTCGTTTATTTACTCGTAAACACATCTAATATCGAACAAGGCCAAGTAAACGCTCTAACAGCTCTGATGGTCTATGCGCAAAAAGAAACAGGAAAAAAAAGGCCCTGCCAATAAAGAAAACGGCTCTCATCAACTCGTAAATATTCCGTCAAACAAAGAGGCTTCCCAGCATCTAATTGTGAAAACCTCCAAGATACTCCATGTGCCTTGGCGCGGGGCGTCCATCCCCACAGCCACAACAATTGAAGTTCATTGGAAAGAGGGTGGCTAATCGAGCCTCGCTGTCTCACAGCAATAAACTCGACTTGAAACACTTTCAGAGAACGGTCGACAGAGCTTCATCCAATGACGGCTCCTCGTCAACCAAACCTTTGAAAGGGCAGCTATCTATTCCTCGACATCACGGGCGAACAACCCGCTACAAGGCTGTGTTATGCCTCGGCTGCACGAGGCCTGCGAATATAGTTTTTTTCAACGTTCGGATTCTTTGCACCGAACTTGTTCTCAGCAAGCCGGCGAACCGAGGCATCGACACGTGTCGATGTCTGACGGGGGAGGACAGTCTCAAGAGGGACAACGTTAGGCCAGACAGTAATGTCAGGCCGCTGGGGCTGGTCCTGCACCAAAGGTTTCGCCAGGCTCGCCCGCCAGTCACGGGAACGGCTGCGAGGGTGCAAATAGACCATACAGCGCGTCCTGGGAAATGTCCTTTTCTTGGTCGTTCAAAAAGTCGAGTAGACCTGGCGATGTGCCAAAAGCGGGATCGAAATGGTCCATGTGAGGGATGTAATCAGATGGAACATACGTACCCGTTGATGCTGTAGTGGTAGGCGCGAGACCAGGAGCCGAAGGGGTCATGGCCAGAGGGAAGAAGAAACTCTCGTCAAGGCCTGCCGGGTGGGGTCCCTGCTCCGGGCCTGCGGAACTGCTCTCCTTCAAACTGGTCTGGAACTCTCGGACCATATCTTGAAGGACGCTGAGCGGTTTCTTGAGGCCAAAGTTGCATCCAAGCTGCAGCTCGCTGAGGCATGTCCAGAAGAAGGAGATGGGCTCGGTGAATTGACCTCTCTCGTGACGCTCTTGGCGAAGAATCACAATGACAGCCGAGTAGACAGCATACGAGAGTAGGAATGGCGCGCGGCGAAGAGTAAACGACTCCCGATATCGCCGGACCAGCTTCTGAATCATCAGAGCACTCTGGATGCATGCCTCCTCACCGCGTCGCTTGGAGCTCTCGTCGGTGTGCCTCCTAAGGTGACCCTCCTCAAGGAACGCGCGGTGTAGCAAGATGGTGAGCGCATGGAACGTGGTGCTGTACCGACTGTTAGCAAATAGGGACCCCTACGTGGGGGCACTGGGGTAAGCTCACTGTGGGGTGATTTGATGCGGCGGAGGCGTGATAGTGGTAGTATCGTCGGGATCGAATCGCAGGTGGCTGGGTAAGCTGTTCTGCCACTTCTCAAACTCCCTCTCGATAGACTCCTTCTTGTTGTTGAGGTACTCGGTCGTGTACTTGACACACTGGATGCCATACAGATCATTGATCCTTGTAGAGATCTGCAGTATACGGACAAGACTGCTAAACGTCGATACGGCGTGGGCAGGTTGACGGCCATATGGAGGTGGAGCCGAAGCCGGAGACTTGGGATCGACGTAGGGCTCCCACTCCTCGAGCTCCTCAAAGGTGTCGAGCAGCTGGAGTGGCACCCTGGCCTGCGCTGAAGCGAACATGCAGGGGCGTCCGAGGTACAGGGCCTGGGTAGCATCGGTGGTGAAGGCGGCCCAGTATAAGCGCTTGCGCATCTCCTGCTCCAGGTCCCGTCGTAGTACTCTCTCAGTGGTGACACCGCCCGTGCTCTCATAGTCGGGACCCAACATCAGGTGGCAGCCAAGGTCGATAATCATGCGATGTGCAGTTCCTGACAAACTCCAACCGGCGCTCGGTCTACCCTGTGACACGAGCGACACGCTGGTCAAGAGCAGAGCGAGGGCAGAAGGAATGCTAGGTTTGTCCAGCTCGTCGACGAGGAGTTCACGGAATCGATCGTAGAAGCGTCTGCCGACAGTTTGAGGGTCATCCCGGTCTGCGCGAAGACATAGGCGATCGCTGTATAGAGAAGTCGAGTAGAAGATGGCATTGAGAAGGAGTTTGTTTGCGAAAGGGCCACCACCGCTAGCGAGACTGTCCATGATAGCAGGTCGGTAGGAGATAAGGTAGGCGTAGTGCTGTCGGTTGAAGTGTAGGTCGAGAAGATGCTTGGCCAGTTCAGGATCCACGCCGTCTAGGTCCATCAAGTCTCGTGGGTTACGGAACATGCGCGCTTCTCGTTGTCGTTGAAGCGCGGCATTGCTAATGAGGCGGGCTTTCGAAGCGGAAATGGCATCGTCGCCCTTGCGGGTCATGGTATTGATGTTTTCTCGGTGCTGGGCGCGGGACGTGGGGTTCATGATACTAGCGAGACCGTGGACTGCAGAAACGTAGCCGTTTTCGTGAAAGACGCCAGCGACTCGGGCTTCGCTAGGCGACAAGCCAGTACCATCGCCATTGCCGTCGTTGCTGATAGGGCGAGGTACCAGTTTCGCAGGAGCAAGTTCGGTCGAGTCGACGGGTGCATTTGTTCGCGAGAGGATAGTGTTGAAGCTGTCGAGTCGCGGCTTGGTCTCACCGTCAGTCGGACCAACGCTGCTTCGGGGTGGCGAGGAGAGGAAGCTTGCGCCCATTTCTTGCGCCGCTGTCGAGGCCGTCGGGGTCGGAAGAGGGCTCGCGATGGCGGCAGTCGAAGCCAGACGGCTCAGACCATGCGTAGTATAATCCTGGGATGCGCGGGAAGGATGATCGGCATCCATAAGTTCAGCAGTCCACGCAGCCTGCATCTCGGGAGTGAGGATTCCGGCAGCCTTCATGTGGTCGAGCATGGTTGCGATAGTAGCCTCCAGACTCTGCACACGGGCACGAGAGGGACGGGGCTCACGTCGGGCATCGTGAGGATATACACAGGCCAGGTTGTTTGTGCTGCACTCTATGCACTGGGGGCGCGCGCCGTCGCATCGAACCTTCTTCTGGCGACATGGCGTGCAAGTCTTGCAGAGAGCGCCACCGGACGAAGGGCGCGAAACTCCCCTAGAGTCTCGTCCGGTGCGTTTCACAATCTTGTTTGGGCCCGTCATTTGCGATCGCCTCTTGTGTGCCGCAAGCGCGGGCTTCGTCGGGGGCGGGGGAAGGTCAGCACGGCGGGTGATGGTGATGGTGATGTGGCTGGAAGGAATCTCGTGGTGTTGAGGCGTTGTTGCGTAGGTAGGTTGGCTTGAGCGAAATGTTAGTCAAAGCCCTGGGCTATCGAATCGAAATGGATCGGATGTGGATGGCAGGTGAGCGGCATCGGTCGCCGGTTATTTCGGTGAGCGTCGCTCCTGCCGCCAGGTCGGGTGTCTTGCCATTCCTGCGGGGAGCATCGGGCCATATTTCTAGGTGAACGGCCCACTGAACAGTAGCGGCCTTGAACCCCGAGCCACTAGAATTCGGCCTCTGAGCCCGCTAGAGGGGCTCTTCCCCGGTCGAATCGGGGTCCAGCCCGGATCCACCCGATTTCCTCCGCAAAGGCAGGGTCATCAAGGCGACGGTGAGTGGTTGACGAAAAAGACTGATGCTCACCGGCTTGATGATTGAAGAAGGAAGCTATTGTGAATTGGGGTATGATTTCCAGAGTTGTGACACTCAGCACGTGCGGGCATAGCTCGGCATCCTCGGTGTCCAAGCTGAATATTGTGGCATCCAATACCTCGACAACTCTCTCCTACCATGATGCACAATATGCAGTTCGGCATGTTGGTACCCCGCATTCGTCTAATTTGGAACAGGTTAGGCATATGAGTGATGCAGCCTGAGACGTCAAGTCAAACGAGTCAAGAAACGCGTCACATATGCTGTGGTCAATTCACTTTCGGATGAAGGGAGCTTCTCTAGCCAGGAACCTACTTCCACAGATTGCACATCATAACTTCCCGTTCCCCGCATCAGCAAGCCCGAGATATGTCCTAAGATCTGACTTTTTGAGTCCAAGAGTGTGTATTCATCAACTCAGCGCTTTTATTGGTCGTTACCATGAACTTTGCAGATCCCGAATGGCGATATTAGAAGGAGGCCATACTCATGTAACCACGTAAACTGTCGTCAGCCACCCATTACTACCAAAAGTGGTGATTTCAAACCTCCTTCACGAGCGCCACCATCTTGCAGCCCTCCTCTCTCCATCTTCCTTTCTCCCGAGCAACTGACAAAGGACCCAAAGTTTCATCAAACCTTGCCAGAAGGTCAAATAAGCCGAAAAAAAGAAGGAATGTGAAGAATAAGAGATATCTGGGTGAGAGTCGACCAGACACGACCCAGTCCCAAACACAAGCGTTGTGGCTGTTCCGCCTAGCCGAGCTTCAAGCCATTGAATATTTGTGCTATTGTCACATGGGCAGACTCTATTAGGAGGGGATGATCAATCATGGCACTATTGCCTTGGTTGCCCCTCTTTCACATGAAGGCAGAGTTAACAAGCCGGGAAACATCCCGAGATCAATGGCTCGTCCAGGAGAATCTGATTTTGTCTTCCAGTTCTTCCCTATCTTCTGGCTCAGTTATCCCGAGTTTCAACTATGACAAAGAATACATTTCTAGTTCTTCCCAGTTGGGGTTTAATGGCATGATGCGTGCGTAGATAACGAAGGTGAGTGTGTCAAAGGAGGCCCCGACCATCAGGAAAAAGACTCGGCGCTGAGAGCTTGATAAACATGAGAATTGAATCAACATTAATGTCTACAAGACAAAATAGCAACTTCTCTTAAGACAAAGTGTTCGGCCTGGATGGTGGACGAACGATGGGAGTTGGCCTGGCGAGTAGTCATAAGACACCTGCATTTGACATACACGATAGAAAGAATCAACTTCATCAAATAACACCAAATAATAGGTAAATAAGATATTAATTCGGCAAAAATAATATTATTAAATTATTTCTATAAATTATCTTACTTCCTTGACGTACAAAACTAGTCTTCTTTCTCTACTACTAACATTAACTCGGTGGGTTAACCCAATATCTTAGGCTTCTTGCACGACATAGCGCTTAAACTTACTGAAGTTCACCAAGAATATTCCTCTACCTGCCATAATATCACCCAGGTGGCAAAAACGTGATGACAAACGTTACACTGAAGCCGGCTATGTAGCTGTCAAATGGTACCGTTGACAAGCGCCGAGGGACGGGAACGTTGTTCGACTAGTGCCCGTGTTAAGCCACAGCGGTGATAGGAAGGTACTTCAACCGAGCCATGCCCGAAGTACACTCTCCCCAAACTCACAGCCATACATGTGGCGCCGTTACCTCTTTTTCTTAATGATGAGAAGTCTTGTTCTATCTAGCAAAAAGTTTATTCCAACTTGAGCCGGCATCGGACAATACAAGCTTTCCTGTAAACTCGGGTGGAAACTGGTTAATACCTAACTGTTTTCAATTACTAGTTAGGCTCAAAGTCAGGCTCCTTTGTTTGGCACGCTGGCAATCACTGTCGTTCTTTTTAGAAATGCGTTGTTTGCTTCTTGAGCATCGGGGCATCATCCCATGTTGGGACGAAGCAGAGAACCAGCTTTTAGAACACGATTTCACTTCTCGCAAGCTTTATTCGTTCGTACTTTCATACAGAATATGCCCATTTCACCCTGGTGAGCCTTCTTATCACGATTGCATCCCTCATCTGTTACACAGGAGTCACATATCATGTTTCCCGCCAAGCCATCGACGGAAACAAAAAGTCCAATTACAACACTCAAAATAGAACCTTACAACTCACAGTCCTAAAACACCTGCTATAAGTGGCCATAGGGAGGCTTGGCTTGCGTCGGATCAGAGCATCTCCAAGCCGGAAGCTCAGTATCCGAAAGCTTCGCAGAATCTTGTCATCACACCAACAGCTTTGCCACGAATGCGTGGTCAGAAAAAAGCCTCATTTCAAGCCTGAAGGTTAAAGTCCCTTGGCAGGGGATGCATTCCTTTGTGGCGTAGGGCAACATTGCGGCGATGCGTTATCTGCGTCGCAGTGTGTTGCTGCATTGGGATTGATACTGATCTTTGCTTCAGAGACTGTTTTTGCTCAACTCATATTTTTGGGAGATCTGGCTCAAATAAGCTCCGACGGGAAACGGTTAAATTTTCCGACTTTGGTAGTATTCAGTCATCCTTTGAGTTATTGTTCTTTGATTTGGTGGGCCGAGGGTTAGGTTGTTAACACTTCCTTTCAACCAAGACTTCCTTGATCAAATCATTGTAACCAGTTACCTAGGCTTCCCTATCTTGGAGACAGAGTCTTTATAGGCATTGTTTTACAGAGTTTCAGGAGGGGGAAAGAACTATTATGTAGAGCCCATAGTTATAGACTCAGGATATCACAGCACTGAAAGACTCATCAAGTAATCAGTGTCTAACCCCTAAACATTTTTAAACTACGAAATAGGAACCTCCAATGCTAAATTCAGAGCTTGTCATTGGGAAATTGTTATTTTCCACGGGATGATAAGTCAAGACTTGATAATTTCAAGAGATGACAACCGAGTTGCAACCCGAGAACTCGTAAATGCCTATCTTGAGGAAGCACCCGGATAAATTGCAAGTCAGTTTCGGTAACGTTACCTTGGGTAAATCAGACAAAGTAACCTTAAGTCAGCCTGGATAATGGACCGGTAAGCTTGATCGTTTCAAGTAGGTACCGTACGTGGTTGGCTGACAACTGCAGTTATTCTGCTTGTGCTGACCAACAACACCCTGTTGTTTGGTAAATATTGGCCTCACTCTGTAGCAAGTGTTTGAGTACCTAGGTAAATCAAAACATTTTCAATATTTATTTCGCTACCCGCGTCATTATTTCATAAACTAAATCCCTCTAGGATGATATGAATTGCATCTCTACTAGAAAATTGACAAAGCTCGTCATTGGAGGTTTTTTTGTAACCCTTGCAACCTCTTAATCCCTGTCCAGCTGAACCCTCATGCAGAAAAAAAACCCACCCCTCTCACGTAAGAAATCTCGCTAAAGTATCACACACTCACTCGGTGCACCAATATCATGCACCTGCACGTCGTCCAATGGATCCTGCACTTGCATGCTGCATCCCAACATCATCGGTACTTCTGGTGGTGTTTGCATCTGAAACTGCGTCTCGCGCCTTGCCATCCTGTAGAGCCTCCTTTTCATAGCTAGAGCTTCTTCTAGATACTCGGCTCCTTCAACGTCGTTTTCATAGTCAAGTAGAATTGCCTCGATTTCGGCGGAGCGGTAAGAGTCCGTGATGGATGCCCAGACCATTTTGAGGTAGTCTGGTGTAAACGCAGCACCGTTGGGACGGCTGGGAGCTGTCTGCTCTGTCAACACGATGGCCTCGTCGACGTATTGGTGTGACTCTGTAAGAAGATCTAGATCTTGGTCGAATATTCGTAGAACGTGGTTCAAGATAGATCCCAAGCCCAGGAGCAAACCCCATGCAAATCGGTATGAGGATAGAACCCTCATGGCCATGGGTGGTGCTTTGGGTGTCATTGTGGCCATTGTTGCAAGTGTGACAAGCTGGCGGATCCTTGCTTTCTCAGATTGCACGAGGTTGTACATGCATCGAATCTGGTACTGGTAACGCCTCGGCGAGCGGATGTAGATTGCCGCCTCTGCCATTGTTGTAGGCTCTAGACTCAGAAATGTGCCCTGGTGGTATCGAACAGGACGAGGAGTGCCAGTGTTCTTGCAAGCATTCCAAAACCATGGGCCCAACTCGAACCTCGGGTTTAGAATATTTGCCAAAACCTACAAACCTGATGTCAATATGCGATGCAGGAATACATAGGTAAGTCAAGGACACTTACGGCTAATTGGGTCAGTCCCTGAAAATATTCTGGCTCAATCTCCTCTGCCTTTCCAGCCTCAACGGCTTCACGGAATAGATGTGATATCATTTCCCGATGCTGTTCTGCATGCTTGCGGTCAAGCCAAGACTGATTCGTTAGCGGGTTGGTGTGCATATTGTGGCTTGCAGGTACTCACATGGCAAATGTACATGACAGAAACTGTCCGCATCTTAACGACGACAGGTTCCGAAGGGTCCATTATTGACTTCCGGGTCGCAGCCAGGGCTTCGCCGTACCGTGACAAAGCCTCCACCTTGGATTGCTGGTATTGACGAGATCTGTATAGTGCGACCATGGCGGAGACACAAGCGTCGAGGGCTGGGCTTGAACCAAGTTGTGGAGGAAGATCGGGGATGAGCTTGCCTCCAAAGGCGCGTAGATCGTATCGAATGTCTTCGATGCCGAGGATGTGAACGAGCGACGATGCGACTCTTGTCTTGCCATTGCTAGGACTCCGTTTCGGTGTCGGAGTCAAGCGTTGATCCTCGACTCCAAAAGATTGAAACTTCCATCGCTTGACGCCATTCCCAACGCAATTGATGGATAGTCGTTTGCATCGGCCGCACTTTGGTTGGACTTTGTCGCACTATCCCCCCCATTTCATGGTTAGCGTGGGGACGGGTCGCCACGTTAGGGCGCGCGCGCATGCTCCCGCGCGCGGTGGCTGGCTGAGCTGAGCTTACCCGTTTCTTTTTGCTTCCTACAGGCTTCGCAGCCCGTGCTGGAGGGGGTTCCAGGCATGTTTTTAGGGGTTCAGGCGGTGGGTATTTGGGGTATGTGAATGAAAGTACGGAGTAAAGACACGGGATCGCCGTGATGACATGTGCTGACACTGATTACAGAGTTTTGGAAGAAGTGGCAACGGTCGGTATATAACTCGCGCATCAGCATCAGCAAAGCCAACAAAGGTTCCACGGCAAAGCACGTGACGTGATCTGTCAACTGCAGAGTTGCTCTGCATGGGCCTTAGTTAGGTGCTCAACGGCCGCAGCAACCCTGCGGGCTGAGGTTGAATTAAAACCAACACCGCCCCTGGGGGGCAGTGTGCCTTGTGGCCCAGGCGTCTCAGCCTTATAGCCGACGACGGCTAAAAAAAGGGCTTACCTTGCATCCAATGCGGGTTTGAGGGGGGAAGGGGAGGGGAGGGGAGGGGAGGAAATGACAGGCAGGACAACAAGGAAGGGCGTCCGTCCGTTTATCGTCCGAGAAAGAAAAAAGGTTTGGGGTCAAGATGCGGGAATCCGCGGAGAGATAAACTGTCCGGAACGGGACTCTTCCGCTGGACACGGACCAATTAGACGCGATAAAGAGGATCTTGCGCTGAGTAAGAGGGACAAGAGTGGATAGATACGAGAAAAAGTCACGCAACCCCTGAAGAATCTACAACGATAATTTGCCAACGGCAGATCAAAGATGACCTTGAGCATGCTACTACTGTGCGCATGCTACTACCTACTGTACCTAGGCATGGGCTCCAGACGGGGAGCACCGCCTACCACCAGCCAATTTACCCATTCATTGAAAGACAGCAACAACTTGTCCAGCCCAGCGAGCGCCAGTTGTGACAGGGTGGTCAGACCTTTAACTGCGGGCTACTGACCAATCTCGACGCCAAGGCAAGGATTGAGTGCCTGTTAAGCTGAATCTGTTCCCCACTTGATACCGGGGCTAGTTGTATATCGCCGGACGGGGCCGGACAGGGGATGCTGGTGATTTGCTGTTTCAGTGGAACCGTGCGTTGGACCAGACGTGGGTGGTGTTGTGGTTGTGCGGGAAGTGTGTGGACCAAAGGTCCTTCCTTCGGGTTGACAGCTCGGCATGTGGGAGGATGGACCATGGTGAGAGAGTTTGAGCCACAGTGAGAGAGTCATAGTTGTGAAGTCGTGATTTGTGGCGAATGTCTAGGGTAGCACTCATGAAGAGGATGTATATACTCTCCATGCCCAACGCAGGACTTGAGATGAGTCTTTAAAGTCTTCTAGAGTCTTCTCGAATATTAGAGACTCCATATTTATGTTAGTGCAACAACTTGCCAGTGCGTCAACTGATAGATGCTCCGCGTGCGTCACCTCAACGAACCCTGTCAGAGATCGCCGGCCAACATCCACCCACTCACCGAACAGAGGCCTCACCTTGAATGCCAGACCGAGAGGATTCGTCACCACGAACAGCCCAGTCATCCCGTACAAAATCCTTCGGTCAAGGAGGCATAGACAAAAATTCACTTCCCCCATATTCGGTGCTTTTTTTCAACGATTCAACCTCGACCAACGTGGCGCGAGGCCTCATATCTGACCCTTTCCCGAAGTGCCCAGCCACAAATAATCAGCCACCGGTATGCCCGATGGATGCGATGACGGGGATTTTTGCATCCATCCATCCCACAGTCGATCTAGGAGGCTGCGACACACACCGTAGCCTAGAAAATGCACCATTCTTGCATCATGCTTCTGTACCTCGCAAAAAAGAATTGACTAGAACGTTTCGGTGAATATCGAAGAACCAAACAGATTGCGTAGTTGCTAGATAAGTTAACTCCTGATGACGCATTTGACAACGTGACGCAACGTATATGCACAAGAGTTAGTGTGGGAACTTGAAAGAACCACTAACACTTACAGGGTCGATTATCTTATCTTATTGGACAATGCCGCTTTTTCGGATCTGCATCTCGTGTTCATCTGGGCTCCAAAGTCAGGGGAGGCCTCGGCTTAGCCATGTCCAAGACTCCAGGCACCGGTCAAACAAGAGATGTCATGTTCCGAGTACCAGGCAGGTTTCAGGTAATGATGAATGAATTGATCGAGTAAAAATCTAACTTCTAGAGTAACCGGAAAACAAAAACTATCTACAGAATCAAAGGAATGTTAGTAGCTAATCATTAAAACCATACAATCATAGACTCGGCCCCCAACTGTTCTCTGCACGCCACCTCCCCCAATTACTAGGTACTCCTTGCATGAACCCTCCCCTATATCCGCGCGCCCTGCTCTGCCCTACCAGGCTGGCTGCCCAGACATTTCCCGAACCCTGGCGTGTGTGGTGCGCCACACACTAGTTTGGTTCCCATTCCCCAGCAGCAGGCGCCTGTTTCAACCACTCGCTCGGCTTTCCCCAGCACCAATTAGCTGGAGTATCAGGATGCCGCTCATGGTCGCCATCAGGGCCCAATGGTAACCAAGCTCAGACGTCGCGCCAGAACCCTTGAACTGGAAACCCCCAACCTTGGATCTGTGGCTTGATCGGGAAGATGCCTTTTCCTCGGAGAGGATCGCCACTGTTTCTTTTCTGCTGGAGCCGCCGTCTGTTGCTACAGGGGAACCGTAGTATTCTTGGCCGTATGGTGAAGGATACCACTGCTGTGACATGTCTTCCTCTGCACCGGGGCCGAGACGTGTGAGCTTCCATTTTCCGGCAGACTTTGAGGAACGGCGCCATTCGAAAGTTTCAAAGTGGTTGTTTGTACCGTCTCCAACAACCATGGTGAACCTGAACCAAGTAACAGGGTCGGCGTACTCGCACTGAAGAACAATCTGGCAAGGCATGATACCGCAGGTTGGAACACCAGGCAGGTGAAAGGTTGACTCATGGCCCGATCTCTCGACGTAGAGCATGGGATTGCCCTGGACTCTTGAACCAGCGTAGAGAATAGTTGGACCGTTCCAGCCCTGGGGCATGTCGGCAGAGTATAGAGCTGATGATCCGGGCTGGGCGATGTGTAGAACCATCCTGGAGGAAGAGTTCATCCAGGTGAATTGTATGTTTTGAGGGAGACCCATGAGAGCCACCTCGTGAGGAATCTCTATAGGACTATCCGGTCTCCATGAACCTTCTCCAAGGGAGTAGGGGTCTTGAAGAGTAGGTACAAACAGTGGGAAGAGCATCTTGATAGTGTTGAAGTGGTTGAAATTTGCTGTTGATGCTTTTGATCTCGAGTGTTTGCTTGCTGCTTTGCTCTTTGATGATTGTCTTGATGCTTTTGTCTTGATGCTATGTCAAGCTTGATGCTGTTGAATATCCTCGACTTCGAGATACCGGCGGCCGTGTTATATACAAGAATCATATCTTGAAGAAAGAATCGAGACATGACCCAGATCTGGAACGGGAAGGGCGTTTTCAGGTACTTGACAAGGGAGCAGACCGTTTGGCATGACCTAATTTGTCCAGGAATTTCTAGGTAGCTAGCGGCGCGAGTTACCCAACTAACTAGCGGGCGCCGCGCCGCCGCCGTTTGAACGTGTCAAGCAAAAGAGAGGAGAGGAGACTAGGTTGTCTGTCTGTCTGTCACACATCCACGCCAAGAAAACCAGGCAACCCAAAGGACCGGGCCCATCTTGTTCGGTGGGTGTCTGTCTGTGCAGGACGCGTAAAACACCAAAATTCCCACCCCCATTCCCCTCAGCCTTAAGAGACTCCATCTACCGACACCCATCAAGCATGTCGGCAATGATTGGTTCTACAGAAGATCCCTCTCCAAAAAACGGTTGGTTAAACTAAAGAAAGCCACAGTGTGTTCTACCCCATCCCCTTGTACTGTGGCTTCACAACTTGCAACTAGTGGACCTTCCCTAATCGGGTCCATCTTGCGCTGGCATGGGTCCGGGTTTCTGGCGTAATGCTGCAGCAACACGTCATGATCAACCAGAGAAAGCCATTGGAGGCGTTGCTTGGGGATGGTACCACATGGCGTACAGGGGTGGTTACCAATCGAGTTGAATTTCGCGGTCCCTTGCAATCTTTGGTCTTGGCCTTTTTTCAATGATGGGCTAGGTATCCAACGAGAGAGAGAGCCCTTCGCTCTACACCTGGCCTAGCCTACACCATACGAAATAAATCTTCCCTACACGCCCACCTACAATCCACTGATCACCCCCATCCTTACACTACGGTCGTCGTTTTTGTTGTTTTCCCCTGCAGAAGCTTCTACGAAAGGTGTCCACCGTGAACCAACCACAACTCACGATCCCATCACCACTCCTATACTTGGAAAAAAAGCCCAACACCCCCAGATCCCAAAACGCCTCATCGATTGACAGGCGGGTAAAAAAAACAGGCTGTGCACACTCACTTTCACTTTTCTCAGCCCAAATTGCGGGTCTCCTCTCACTCACTCACTCACTCGCACACACACTTCCCAAGGTCGTGGTAAGCATTTCTTTGCGCCATCCCGTCAAATCCAGGGCGCAGTCCAGGCTCTGCTCCCCCTCCCCTCCCCCCTTTCTCCATTGAATACGTGACTTGCCATTACTTGGTTGGCTACTCTCTCTAAGGGATGGTCTTGGTGTTCGTGTATAAAGTTCTTAGAAGGACCCGTATTTTTGTTGTTTCTGCATCGAACTTTGGTATCTGCTTCCCTCTCTTCCCGTTTCGTACCTTGTTGCCGCTCAAAATCCTCTACTCATCCACGACTAATTCATGCATACTTTCGATTTCATATGTTGTCATTAACAAGGCAGAATCCAAGTGTCTACATTGGAAAAACATCCACCCCCCCTGTTTGTTTGACTCACCACATGACACATGTGTGTGATCCCGGGTCCCGATCTTCTAGTAGTACCCATCCCACGGAAAGGTGTCCCCATGCAGTCCCAGAATTCAGGGCTACCAATGAGACTTCATAAACCGCACCCTCCTCTTCAGCCCAAGCGGGCCTTCGACTAGGTATAGAGTTTGTTCTCAACGGGTTTGCCTTGCCTGCCCCCCTCCAGTAAGCCTGGATAACCATGTGACTCCCCTTCTTCTGGGCACGACCAACGGCGGGATCTAGGGTTACAGGAGGAACATTTGACATTGCAGGATTCGATCATCGGTACGTTGCATGTTTTCTTTCTCCTCAGCTCATCAGGGGTTCCTGTCGAACCATCTAGATCTCACGAGGATCTTCTGGGACAGAACCCAACCCAACTTTGAACCAAAGTGCCAACCTACAACGTCATGTACGAGATAATCAATGCTTGCCCTGACCGGGAGATCTACATGGACCTTTGGTCGGTACTCGGGTGCGGCATTTGCGCATTGCGCATATCGATTGTCCAAGCTTTGCTCCTTCATGTATGTGACATCTCATACGGGACTTTCTATCCCAATCTTCATCATGAGCCTCGACACATGGTCCGTGATGCTGTCATAGTTTGGGACTATTGTCTTGACATTCAGGTGAGGCGTTATTTCGTTTCTACATTACACCTAATGTTCCAAAGAGGACCTTCTGTGCAGGTTTCCAGCCTCATATTCTCATGAACTTTGGTAGATCAAGTTGGTCAGCTGAAGTGGTCTCACTTGGAAGATCTGTGAAAGTCCATTGTCCCTCAAGGAAAGTCCTTGCTGGATGGCCATGGCAGTATGGCTACATTGTGGGGGTGTCAAGGGCATCCTCCATTGGTACAAGTCCCGTCTCAGAGTCATGATATCTATTTTCGATACTCTGTAAGTCCTGGAGCCTACACTGAGGTTGAAATGGTTCTCATCATGAATCATAATGATAGGAAGTTTATGGAGCTTGAAACAAACAAGTCAAGTTCATCACCTAGCCGGATGCTGCCTGGGCCGACAATTTGCCACTCAAACATTCTCCAATACATGATGTTTGTCTTGATCAGCTAGGACTTTGCATTAATACCCGTGACTCAGGCGCGGCCGTCTGCCTAAGTTGTCTCCATCTACCAAGAAACAACACGACATGATCGTCAACTGCCTTCTCTACCTTGACAAGGCAGCCAAAAGTCCTCTGAAAATAGAATGATCGACTCTTGTGAGTCCAAACAGCCTCACTTTCGTCACGAGAAAACATCTCTCATGATGAAAGAACATCTTTAGGTTTGCGTCTCTATTCGTTCCCTAATTTTTAGAAGAAACGAAAGTCCTGAGATGATATCAACAACCTCACCGATCTTGCATAGTATACACAAGTGCCGAAAGGAACTTTGCCGCGTTTGATACTGATACAATATGGATGTAGTTGTCTACTTCCGAATTCGGTATATCCTGCGCACTTACGGATATAGGTATCCCGAGATTAAAGCCCCTTGCACACCGTTGATAATCTCACCCCTTTATGCAACGTTAACTTGACAGATGAATGATACCCATGGGTGGGTGGGTAATAGATCGTGTGTAACACACACACTTGGCGGTAGGCAGAATTGTTTGATCTCCTGAGATGGCTCGTCATAATCCATCATGGTTAGTCACATACCAGGGAAGAAAAATGATCTAGAATCGACAATGACGTTCAATTTTAGCCCCCCAAAGAACAATCAGTTAGCCCATTATTTTGTCAGTGGAGTCGGGTCGGATCCGGTGAGGCGGAGGCGGGTTTGCCGGGGTCATGTAGACGAAGCTTGGCGGAGCAAGCATTTCATTCCATCCCTCCTTCAGGGATGTCACCTTCACTCTAGAGAAGCACAAGCCTCAGGCATGGGCCTCAGGTATGGATCGACCCGCAGCAAAGCCACAGTCCAGGGTTGCGTTACACGTGGTGGTACTTGGGTATCAAATAGTATTAGTAGTAGTAAGTTGGTATCCCCCCCCTTCCCCCTCGTAATATCCCGCCGTCACCAAAGATCCATCATCCATCAATATCCCCTCCATCATCATCATCCCTTGTCTCCCGTACGCCATGCTGTAAAGACCACACCACCCAACGAGCCCACTCATCATGCATCGCAACCAATCCTAACGGTCCGTTCCTGCAAACTTGACGCTCTTCCTCCTCTCCCTCTCCCCAGTAGCCACCACCCGCCCGGGACTGGAGCTGAGGATCCCGCCTGTGCCTTTGTTGAGAGCCTCCCGTGCCATGCCCACAGCTCGGCTCTGCGGGATGTCATTCCCGTCACTCTTAACCGCGCGGTCCATTCCTGGCCGCGGGCTAGATCGTCGGCTACTGCTGGTGCCCCGCTCGTCCCTGACCCGCGTCTTCTCCACGGCGGCGCGGCCGAGTTCATCTGCTCGGGCCGTTGTTGTCTCATTTCGGTACTTGCCAGGGAGGCAGGCATGTCCGCATCCGTCCAGAGGACAGCATCCATCGCTGTATGTAGATGGGCCGCTGCTCGGCTCAAACGGTTCCGTGGGGGCGTGCCAGGCTTGGAGACAGGAAGCATGCCCACCGTGTGCGCACCCGGGGCAATACCACCACTCCGATAGCCAGGAACCAGGAGAATCCATGGCAGTGACGATTTCAGCCGGGATATAGTTTGACTGTTCGGGATCTCGATGATGGCACACGGCGCAAGGTGCCATGGCTGTCCGGCAGCGCTCGCATGTCCAGATGGCATCAGGTCCGTCCTTGGGGTCGCGCTCTCTGGGCTTGCGACACGAGGAGCAAAAGAAGCTGACCTTTCCACCTTGTTGGGCTGGGCTAAAGATGGCAGTGTAGTTTTCACCCCACTCAGACAAGCCCTCTGGCCATCCTTGGATGCAGAGGTTACGTAGAAGGGATGCCTCAATGAAGAGGCTCATTCGCATGAGGCGTGAGTGGTGTTGCTGGAGAATGGCGCTAGCTTGGTAGTGATCAATGATGAATTCCGGTACTAGCGGCTTGAGGAGAAGGATGATGGCCGAGGCGTTCAAAGCAGACGTGCGCGATTCGTAATCTAGGGCCTTGGTTATGAGAGAATAAGGGTCCAAGGGTGAAACGACAGCATCTGTTCCAGAGGCAGCGGTCGGGTGAGGGTAGGGCGGATCATCGTCCCATGGAAGGTAGTCCGTCTCGATGACATGGGGTCGAACGTCTTGCTGGGCAGGGAACGGTCCCTTGAGGGGACTCGGCGATCTACTAAGACTAGCCGGAGCGAGAATGATGGGTTGCTGGGGTTGTTCCGCAACTGGAGGTTGTTCAGCGATCGGCGGGGACGGCTCAGCAGATTTCGGTGCTGGGACGTCAAGCTCCAGTTCAGAGGTCTGAGAGGGAATGGTATCGTCTGTTCCCATTGTTGTCTGTGAAATCATAAACACTTCTTCCGGAGAGTCAATTACAGCCTTCTTGCTGCGTGGCTTGGGAGAATCGTTGGGTGTCTCGGTTGAGGGATCAACCTCTTCGCCGCGTATCCGGCTAGGATACTCTTGACCATCTTTATCCATGTCCGAGGCGTGCCTAGCGAGGCTGGATCGCCATGGGCCGCTTGCACTCGGGGTCGATGTCGGTCGCTCTTTCGTCGCATCAGACGTGGAAAACATCTGAGCAAAGCTCTCGTCCGAGTCGTGTCTCGTCACTCTCCGAATGCTTGGGCTAGCACCAGCATAACCCAAGGACAAGGGCTCCTTCTTTTTGGGCGCAGGGACATCCACTGCTTTGGCCAACGATTCCGTATCATAAAAGTCATAACCCTCGGTGCTAGATATTTGTGAGCGTTCACTTTCATGGCTCATATCCGACACGGGGACTGAGTCGAGGCGCTGTCGGGGGGTATCTTCGAACCTGTCGTTTATACCGGGCCCCAGCGTGAAACCGTCCGACGCGACCGATGCCAATCTCTTGTCACCTTGCTGCGAGTTCCCGTTTTGGCTGTCTGCTCTGTCTGCCGGTCGTGCAACTGGAGTTGGGACGTTCGATGTGCTCTCAAATCCGAGGGCCAGAAGAGACCGAGTGCTCAGGGAGCGGCCGCCGAGATTATTCTGTGCAGAAGGACGCCTAGGAGTTTCATCGCCGTAGCTTCGACTGCCGGTATAGTCAACGGGTCTCAGTCTTCCACTTCCCTTTCTGTCTTCCATTTTCACCTTCTGAAACCGACCGAGACGTATGTCGAGATGGTACTGAGCACGTCGTGCAAGGAGCAGATCGACTGCATACGACAGAATCCGCCATGTCTGGGCGAGTCTGAAGAGCGAGACGTGTTCCGCTGCCCTGGCGTACTGTTCTAGAATGGACGCCACTCGTTTGATGAGCGGTTTGCCGCCCTTAACGTATGGAAGCTCCCGCTGGAGCGTTTCGAGGTAAATCCCCGAGAGGTGCTGGTATATCTGTGCCGTTCGTGAGGCAGGAAGACGCCCAAAGGCCATCGTTTGTTGGGTCTTGAAGATACCCGTCACCTTGATTGCCTGGTCCAGTCCCAGGAGTTTGTGCTCGTCACCAAGATTTGGACCAGATGGCGGAGTTGTACTCATATGAGCAGATCTCCCCGCCGTTCTCTTTCGACTCAGCTTTCGTCGAGGGCCAAGAAAGCTGCCGACGACATCCTCCTCTGAGTCGCTTCTGCTGATGCTCAACATTGGGGCGTTGGGGCTAGAGCCGTAAGTCCCTCGAGGTACGATTTCGGCATGATGAGTGACGGGAGGTCGCGGTCGTTGCGAATGCGGTCGTTCATCGAGAAACATCATGACGTCGCCTCTAGGTGAAAATGCCATGGATGATGTTGACTGTCGGTCGATCACCTTGGGAGCAAAGGCGACATCGCATTGTGTAAAGAGTCCATCCGAGCCCACAGTCCATAACATGTCTTGGTCTTGCCATAGCAAGGCCGCCGGAGAGGTGTCAAACCTCTCAATCTCCTTGTAGGGCATCGTTGGTCGAGCCAGATCCCAAATGTGCACTGCCGATGTTCCATATCGTCGAGAACTAGTGTCATCATATGAAACTGCGACTTGTGCGACACGTTTGCTCTGAGCTGTGGCTGACCATAGACCAGGCCTCCAGGCAATCGAGAAGATGGGTGCAGGTGTTGTAACCGACCACTTTGGCTTCTGCCGTTTGTCGGCCGTACTCCCCAGGTCCCAGGCGTGAAGTTTCGTGTCTGCACCTCCACTGACAAGATGGTTGCCATCAGGATGCCACGCAATAGAGGCGCATGCCTTCTCATGGGCATTAATCCTCAGTAATGGCCTCGCTGGTTGTCGCACGTCCCACTTCAAAACCACTCCGCCTTCCGTACAACACGCCATCTCATGTCCAACCTTGGGCGACCACTTGACTTGTCTGACCGGATCGATACACTTTAGAGGCGCAAAGCGTTGGCGAAAGGTGACACCGCCGGAGCGGCCTGGGACGGCGGTCGATGTGTCGAAAACGCGCGCTATTCCGTCTTGGCTGCCTGATAGAAGCCAGCTCTTGAGGTGGGGGTTAACATCCAGAGTAGTAACTTGTCGAGAATCTTCCTGCATCTGTATATATTCCAAGGGCTCGGCTGCGCCAGATCCTACTCTTGCGACATCGTATGCAAAGATCTTGCCGTTGGCGCATGCTGTAAAGATGGTCGACCCGCCGTGCCATTTCACATCCCGTATACTGAGCTGATCTGCCACCTGACTACCTTTTGAAGTAGTAGGCTGTGCAGTTATAACAGCCCTTAAATCCACGCCCTCGCGAAAGTTGAAGTTGAAGTTGTGAGGATCGTCCAGCACCACCGTCTTTAGAATGTGCGCGCCAGCCAGGACAGCGGCTCGTCGGTCGGGGGAAACATCGAGGCTAAGGATCGGTACGCCGGCTTTATACTCGGCATCTTGCGACTTGGAAGGGCGGAACGCTGCGCCGATAGTAGACGCGGGCGCGCTGGTGATAGAGAGGTTGCTCGGGTCGCCGGCTGGAGTCTCGGGAGCGGCTTTGCCGAGGAGCTTGCGCATAATCTTGGACTCGCGGTTATACATGATTGCGGTATCGTCGAGCCGCTTGCGACGCCATTGGAGTCAGTTTCAATGGGCCAGCTTCGGCATGTTCGAGGTGTCGCGGGGTGCGTATCGCGATACTGTCGGGTGGTGGTTGCGAGGTGTGGGTGGCATGGAGAGGCCGAGGGAGCTTCTGTGGGGCTCAAGGCAGAGGGGAAATTGTTAGTGCTCGGTCACGTGATACCCGAACTCTCGACATTAGTACACTCGTCCCATTCTACCGGCCCCAATTCTGTTTACAGGTAGTCAGACCAAGAGTTATTTGTCTATCAGAGACAACTAGGTCAGTATCTTCTCTTACGCTGTGATGTGATATTCAGTTTGGACAGATCTGCTCTGACAGCAGACATGAGCCCTCCTGACCCAGACTTAGTGGCTTCCCAAGCCATGGATGTTCATAGGGCTGACTTGTACAGAGTTGATCGTTACCGTTTGCTATTCGCATTTCATAGATCCTTGGAGGGCGGCGCAATTTATACCCCAAGCATGCAAACACATCAACCTGAGGCACCCACGTTGTCCCCCATAGCTGTCCTTTCTTGGAGGTTCAGTCTAGGCTGAGACAACCCTCCATAGCCACCGAGATAGGTAATCACGATCGTCTTCAACCAGTCATAGACCTGTGTTCCTTGATCTGACGTGAATTCTTCCATCTTGCTTACACAAGCTTATCACAGCCTCGGACTCGGTGCTTGGCCTGACTCGACGGTTAGGAGCCCCTCGAGTGGCATGTGGGTCTACCCGCCTTGGCAAGTCACTTCATTTCAACCTTGGACGAACAGCTTCGTAAGGCTCATTTTGACGATGACCCGGCCTATTGGCAAGGCGTCTCGTTTGTCCATTTTTGAACGAGGCTTAGATCCTTCAGCATCCCAAGGTTTACACATGTCCGAACAAGCCACACAGCTCATGTAATGGCACTGAGAGGCTTGAGATGATCGCGGCTCCTACCGGTACTTGGATCCATCGCGTGCTACATTACAAAACGCCGGTATGAGGTTATTTTGTGATGGTTGTTAGTGGCTAGTGGATAGGTAGGTATGTTAGAGATGTATCTCCTTGCTTGCGCGGGGACTACCAGAGCGTATTCATCCCCAGTATTAAAGTACTATCTAAGACTCGATAAAAATAATATAAGAATAGGTTAATCTCTTATCTTAATTTTAGTAAGAATAAGAAGAGACTTATTATAATTAGTCTGGATCCCTGCGTAGTACCTCATGGCAGCCCCGCGCAAGCAAGATACCAACCAACTTCGCCACGGCTTAATCTTATGGAACTATGGCACCTGCTAAGTCGTCCCGGGATTTCTGTAATCCCTGTATCACCCTCAGAAACATCTCTTCCCTCCATCTATCCCGTGGCGTACTTCGATTCCCACCTAGGCACCATCCAACAGCTTGTGCGTAGTCAGACCCGACCTCATAAGGAATTTGGCACTGCCAGTCCCGCGCCGCCATGACATCATAACCAGCTGCCTCCTTTGCGTTTCTCCCTTCAGGCCAACTTTTTCTATAGGGCTGGTCCTCCAATAGCTTCCCGAAGCAAAGCTCTAGGAGGATGATACCTAGCTGGTCCAGAGATTCGGAAACACTAGCGGCTGTCATGGCTGCAGCAGGAAGCTTTGCCTTTCCGCGTCCGTCAAATTGTTGACGTATGTGCGGCTGATCGAGCTGAAACAGAGTCGAGTTATCGGGGTCACTCTTGAACAACACATCTGCTTTGGTGAACGGGATAGGTAGCCATGAAGAGTCTAGGAACTGGAGAAAGGATGATGCCAGAATGAGCGCGAGATCAAATCGCTGCCTCCGTGTAGGCTGCGGGCAAGTATCGCCGCGAAGGATTTGTTCCAACGTCGCGAATGATGGAGGTGAAGTGGTGACTTGGCTGGATACTGCATACACGTAGAACCTGGAGTCTTCCTCGCTGAGAAACCCACAACAGGATCCTTTGGTCTTGTTAAGGACAGTACAGAGGATTGATATTCTCTGCGTAATGCCGAATCCGGCACCTGGAGGAGGACACGTTAGGGTAATCGATGGAGGTTTCCTGCGGTCCGTTAATCCAAGTCTTCTGAGGTGGTTCCTTCGGTGGAGCTCACTGGAATACCTGGACACAGGTCGACGCCGTCGATGACTTCATGGCTGACCTTCCCGGCCTGAGTTTCCTATGATCCGGTGGTCGAAAGGACGTAGTTTCCAGTATTTGGACAGTTTTTATGTAGTTCCGCGGCGACCGCGTCGTCGCTTTCTAAGATTCTTGTCTTGCAAATATTCCACTCAGAGGAATTAGAGTCGAACTTAGTGAAGGTGATATGAAACTCTATGTCTTTGGTCATTCGATGCTGCAGCATCAACTCTGCGCCGTGTGTGGTATGGCAGCGGCAGTTGCACGCCGAGGCCAAGGCTCTGAATAACTTGACTGCCTGCTTCCAGAAGTTACAAATCGCAATGTCGATTGCGGTTTTCTGTGCCAGCGTGTCTCTTTGTTGAACTAGGCGGGTGTCTTCGTCGTTGAAATCCAACAGTTTCTCTAGCTTGTCATTGCAGTCTTTGAAGTCGGATAAGAGCGCTCTCCGTACTGACTCCCCATTACTGAACTTGATCTTGTACAGCAGGAAAGCTCGGCCCTCTTTGCTGATCGCTGCTCGGAATCGTTCTTTGCTAGTCAAGGGTCCCTGTATTCCGTTGGTTAGTTGCCCTTCATGCTTCTGTCTCGGAGGGTGAACATCCTCACCGCAGTGTCCAAATTCCTCTGGACTACTTCGGAATCGAGGGCTAGAACTCGGTTCAACTCGTCCATTATGCGTTTCATTTCGGCAATGTAATCAAAGTATAGTGTGTAGCCGTCCTTCATGCGCTTCTGGAGAAGGTTATCGAGCTCCTTTTCCCTCCAGCCGGGCCCGCCCGGTGCGGAAAGCAGTTCTTCGATCTTATCATCATCCACCACGAGAGGGAGTAGGAGTCGCCGCAAATTGCTTTTGAACAGCAAGTTGTTAAAAACCAGATCATCACGGCACTTCTTGTGCTCCCGCCTGATGGCGTAGAACAAGTCCACTCGCTTTGCACCCTCGCGGTACTTCTCCAGAGCTGAGAGGGCAATAGGGAACGCGCCGAGAACAACTCCAGCAATTTCAAAGCCAGACATAGCGGAAGCTGACGTGTGACTGATGCCAGGCTGTATGTGTTTTGGGGATTGAGCTAGAAGAGTTGCCCACTTGAAGCTGCGAGGAGGAGGAGTCGAGAAAAGCCCAAGAGCCTCAGCCTGGTATGCAGGCTCGCCCAGCCACCGCGCCGACACGTGGCAAATGCGGGGTTTGAAGTGAAAGCCCCTCAGCCCGATCGTCCTGAATAT
Organism: Fusarium oligoseptatum; assembly: GCA_003946995.1. Taxonomy (NCBI): domain Eukaryota; kingdom Fungi; phylum Ascomycota; class Sordariomycetes; order Hypocreales; family Nectriaceae; genus Fusarium; species Fusarium oligoseptatum. Next base: position 137,287 of record NKCK01000032.1, read on the forward strand.
TATTTGTGTGTAGAATATCTCTCATCTGTCGTCAAACTCATACCCTATCCTTAGTCTCCTTGACACTCAATAGCAATGGGGGAATTACAGCAACTACAATCGGGCGAAAGCATCGAGCAAAAAGACTCGACAAGCAAGACAAAAAGCTACGGGATCTAATTACTCATTTGAAAAAGGGCGATCAAATAGGTAGCAGTTGTGCTCATGGTCTGTCACCCCTGGCCGTCACGGACGTCTTGGAAAGGTTTGTCCTGTGGGCGGGAAACTTGGGAGCGTTCCATGGACCAACGACAAGGTTGTCGTTGGATTACAGACTCTCAGAAAACCCAGAAGTCCGAGACGAGATTTTTACACAGCTGGAAGACATTTGTGAGGCTACTGATGACCGTAAGTAACGGGTGGGCTTGAGCTCTGTCGCCGACTTGCCGCCAGCTGACTGTTCCCTGCCAGTGCTGGACATCTTACTTGGCAATCGTGAGAACCGGGACCTGATTCCAGGCCCGGTGTCCGAAGAAGAGCCAATGAACAGAGATGAAGTCCACATGATTCTCGAGGTAATATCAGACTCAGTTGGCTCCCTCTTCCGGATTGCTATCCTTGTACGCCGGGCAACAACCCGCGATCGATTCGAACGAGCACTCCAAGCCTCAGACTTGGCTTTTCCTCCGGAATTTGATATAGATTATGTCAGAGAGAAGCACCCAAAAATCCGGCAAAGCTCACTTTCTGCTCGCCTTGGTGCTGCCATCGCCAAACGAAGGCAGTTGATCAGTTACTGCCGAGACCACAGGTCTCGGCTCGGTGCTGAACAGACCATAAACGACGATGCCATATCGCGCATGGAGAAGGCTTCAAGTAAAGCGACGACGTTTGTTCCTCGAACTAACCTGAGGGACCTCGAAGTGGAGGAGGATGATGCGGTTTCCTTTACATCTGCATCCACCATGACAGATTCTGCCCTGCTTCTTCGTTTACCGTCGCTGGCGGACCTGTCACCAGATGGAAATCCATTTGAATGCCCTATATGTTTCACGTTACAGGCATTCCAACGAGACAAAGCTTGGAAGTAAGTACAGAGGTGGTCTTCTATCTGCCGTCCTCGCTTGTTAATGCCATCTCAGAAAACATGCGTTCCGCGACCTAAAAGCCTACGTCTGCACATTGGGCGGCGGAGAATGCGACAACCTGTTGTTTGGAGATCGCGATTCCTGGTTTGATCACGAAATAAAGAACCACAGGGCAACGTACAACTGCTCGTTATGCGACAGCGCACGAAGGGTATCAAAAAGGAGTCTTCGATCTCATTTCGCCACGCATGGCACATTCACTGACCAGCAATTGCATATTCTTGAAGATGCAGCACGAGATGCTGGGATCAACTTGCAAGCACGCGACTGTCCCTTTTGTGACGAATGGGCCGACAAGCTCGGAACCAGGAGCGTCACTTCAACTCGGGACGTTGTCGTCAGTCATTTGAGGTTCAAGAGACACGTCGCCACACATCAAGAGCAGTTGGCCATTTTTGCGCTGCCGAGGGCAATCGATGAAGATGAAGCTCTTCACAAAGATGGCATCCTAAACTCGAATTCAGACTCGGAATCGATCCGCGGCTCTACTGATGATGAATACGGACAATCTTCGCTGCTGCGTAAGGAACCTTACATAAGTCAGCTTCAAGAGCCTATGGCTAACGGACCAACTGCAGCCAAACCGAAAGATTTTGAGAATAAACTCGAGAAAGTCGTTAGGCCTTCTGACCCTGAGACGATCTACGATGGCGATTCAGTCTCGGATGGCCCAGACATCGGATCAGTCAACTCACGCGCGTCGCACCGTTGGGGGGAAATCCCAGATCCCTCAGCTCCCGAATACGCCATGGGCCAGTTCAGCTCCAAGGTCTCCCCTAGCACTCAGAAAAAGCACAAGTGCAAGCTTTGCGATAAGCGATTCACGCGACCCAGCTCTCTTCAGACCCATATGTATAGCCACACCGAGGAGAAGCGTACGTTACTCTATCTCGAACAACCGTGTCCTAGTATTTTACGGCCGCTGCTCACATACACATTCAGCCTTTTCCTGTGAATTCGAAGGATGTGGTCGAACATTCTCTATTATCTCCAACCTCCGGCGACATCGCAAGGTTCATAGGAGTGACGCCCACTTGGAAGAAGGCTGCGAAGACGCCGATGGCGACCATAGCCAAAACCTCCCGAAAAGGCACTATGAGATTCTGCGTGGTTCCGTCTCAACTAGACCCCCACGCGCCACAAGCAACTCGGTGTTTACCTCAGACATTCAGACTTCTCCGGCACAACAAGATTCCGAGCCCAACTCCCAGATTCCCTTTGCAGTTCCACTTCATCCCACACCCAAGACATATCGTTCACAATCGTACAGTGTTGCGCATCTAGACCCCGAGACGGCATGGGTTATGAGCTCAGACAGCCCCGTACTTCAGCATCCGCCTTCCCGCCCCAGCATGCCGAGTGAGTTGGCGAACGACGATAATATTCTTGGGAAGGCCGAGGGTGTAGAGGATGATGACGATGAAAAGCTGAGCGGGTTAGTATAGGGATCACTCCCACGGAGCTCGGGGCCAGGCGAGCTGGGCTATTTACAGTTCTCAATTTATCGCCCACACCTCCAAGAAGCTCCGTATTCTTCCTCCTCCGCTGATAGGTCTCGCCTCGCTTGATTCTGTGACAGGCTTACTCCCCATGTCTACTCTTCCAGTATGGTTCGTCTGCTAGATAGGCCGCGAGTTTGGGAGCAGATCCGACCCCTTCTCAAGTCCATTGAAGTGTCCATTGACCTCCATGCTTCTAGGGTGAGTCTTAAGGATGACGGTCTTCTGGCTCAGTTATCCCGTCGGGGGTTGGGCTTCAACTATAACAAAGAACACATTATCAGCACGTTTATAGCACCACATTCCAATGCCAACACTGTGGTCGTCTTTTTGGTCTTTCTGCTGCCTGCAGTCTTAAGAATGACATGAACTCTGTGTGCCTTCTTGTTTGAGCGAGAGCGTGGCCGGCCAGAAGCCCGGGCTTGAAGTCGCGAGCCGCGAACCGCGAGCGCCAAGGTGAAGGATCTCCCTCCCGGCAACGCTGCCACAGTATGGGTAGCCAATGGCTTCGCCGGGCATTTCGTATTAAAGCGGGATCTTGTTGTTCTGATTCCCATGGCGCTTAACCTTTCTAACGCCGCTTCACTGCCTGTGGACAGCGTAAGCGGACACTATATCTGCTTTGCCCAGCTTAAATCCGACCAACGCATCGAACCTCGTGCCGCATGACTTTTATACACGATGGTTGTCATTATTGAAATCTTATCCCAAGCCTCCACAGCAACCTCTCTTGGCACGGAGGTGAAAGAAAACAGACCGGGCCTCACACATAATTCCCATGGGGCGAGCTGCCTCGTAATCTTTCACCCTCACGCTTGGCAATAAGCAGAACCACTAAGCTTAGCAACTGCCGTTATCTGATCTAAGCAATCCTATTGTAACCCCTGTCACTTGTGCGCTGCATTTCGCCTTATCAGGTTAGAGAGTTAAGAGCCGCGTGCCGGTCCTCGGGGCGGTGCTCGCACCTACCATAGCCACTTCAGTTATTATTATCGCCGTGTAAGTGAGTTCGGATTTATTCTATGAAAAAGAGAAGTATAAAAATGATCCCCTTGAGATCTAACCTACTTGATCTAGAACCTTAGATCACTTCTTAACTCACCTCCTTCATAAATCATTACTCTAGACCTCGAAACCTCTCTGCGATAATGCAGCCCTTCAAGTTCCTCCTCGCCACTCTCCTTGTCGATATCGGCGCCCTCGCTTCCCCGGTCAGTGAAAGTAAGTTTCCTCTCCTTACCACTGATTGAACAGACGCTCATCATATTATCTAGCCGATCTGACCGAGATGGTCAAACGCGGCGAACTCAAACGCGACGAGGATGTTTCCGAGCTTGAGAAGCGCCAATGCGCAGGTTGCGGTCTCTACCTCTGCTCTGGCCGCGACTTCACCGGCGATTGTTACTGGGGCTGTTACGTTCCTCGCGAGACCATCCAAATTGACCCTTACTGGGTGCCGCGCATTTCCTCGATTGGCCCGGATAGGGGCTGCTACTGCCGCCCCGGCAACAAATACGGCTCTTGCGAGGGCTTTTCGTATCCTGGCGGGAACGTTGACGATAACAACTGCAAGGGCCATATCAGTCTGATCTATTGCTTTTAGTCCTAGATGCTTTATCTGCATCATGTTATCGGTATTTAGTTACAAGACGTAGTTTCAAGTAGAAGTGTTCTACTTAGTTAGATGGGTTTACGGCGATATTACACTCTCCTTAAATATACATACTCTATTAGCCAAGACTTAAGTAACTAAACATTTCAGCGGGTGGGATTTATTGAAACTCAAATTACAACTTTAAGAGACCTCGAGGAATAAGCAAGCTTATCGAAGGCGCCGCGATACTAAAAATTAGGCGATATGGGAATTGCTGGACCTCGCATTGAATACCCACAGCTATGATCTCACAATTGGTTTGGATATAATACTCCTGCAAACTTTATCATCCTCCAACGGACTAGAGACCGATCTAAACATAGCAATATGCAAGAGTATTTACAACTAGGTGATTAGGTCAACCCAAAGCCCAGATTTAATAAAGTGAATTACAGAGAAACTCGGGCTAGAGTTCATCTCAGCCTTTGTTAGTATGGGAGGAGCACATTTGCGTTCCTCTCAAGGGAGCCACGGTTCTAGCTTTGTTATACTTAGGGAGAACCTATTTGTAAGATTATTATTGTTATACTATAAGGCTCCAGGCAGGTAAACGCTAGTTTATATTATAAACCCTCAAATAATAATTCTAGCATTTTTATTTCTAGCAATAGCACAGTACCCTAGTAGTATCCCTCACCCTTTCTACCGTAAACTCTTCCTAGCACGGCGGCTACAAGTCTGCCTAATGGCCGTGAGGCAAGGCATATGACGGGCCTTGCTGTCCTGCTAAACCAGAAAGTGCCGCAGACCTCCGTGATAGAAACGCAGTTAGGCAGACTCAAACAGCGTAAGCTGGTGGCCCATGTGCTAGCTGAAAAGAGACATTGCCCAGTAATACCACCGCCCCCGGAGACCAAGCCGCAGTTGGTGTTACCGACGTGCCTAATCTCTATATTCCGCGGTGAGCAGAATATTACTTATCCACGGTCAATTGGCCGGACGGGCTGTGGCTGTTACTTGGGTTGCCTTGCGAGCCGAGATAGTGATTGGGAGAATCAAGCGAGGCATAAAATGCTGGGCGGAGGTGGCTGAATTCATCAGCCCCAAAGCATGGTACGGCGTTGGGCATTCCTGCATAATGAGGCTGCCAAGTAATTGGAAGAGATTCTTTACTGACGCCAGCGATTCTCTCCATTACACAGTGCCTATTATCTATTCACACGCGAAGCACAGCCTGACATGAGGCTCTCAAATCTCTCAGCCTAGTTCAACATTGTCATCTTCCTACGCATTTACCAGGCGCCCAAGTCCCGCTAGGTAGTCTAGACCTTCGTCGATACAGCTCCAGGATCTCCTTCCAAAATGACAGATACCGACCCGGCCCAGGCAGCCTTCAACAAAGCCATCCGCCAGTTCAAGGCCGGGCTGAAAGATCAGGCTCTGTACTCGCAAATCCTCGCGACGACCTCCATCGACCAAGTGTATGACCTGACCGACAAGCTCCAGAAGGAGCAAGGAAAGGGTGACCACCTGAGAGACCTGACGAGGATTAAGCCGTACCTGGATCGCATGAGCGCCTACACGGGAGTCATCGACACGTTCGTCCAGGCAAAGCCTGATATCCTGGCTCTCATCTGGGGGCCGATCAAGCTGCTGATACAGTGGACCAGCAACTTGACCAAGTCCCTCGATGCGTTGCTGACGACTGTCCAAGAGATTGGAAATCTCCTTCCCGAGTTTGATCACGCGGCGAAGCTGTTCGGGGGGAAGAGACACGTCAACGAAGTCCTCGCTCTGTTGTTCCAGGATGTGCTGGACTTTTATTTGGTTTCTCTCAAGTTCTTCCGGATGGAAAGCAAGTTCTACCCCGTAACCCTAATCGTGCCCCGTCGACTAACGATTAGCAACTAGGATGGAAGTCTTTTTTCGAGGCGTTGTGGCCTAGGAAGAAAGAAGAGATAGAGGACGTCATCAGCAGGATGAAGGACCACACATACCATCTACGGAACGAGGTCCGCCTGGAGGATATCCAGGAAGCATACGACGCACGCCAGCTTGATATCGAAAACTTTGCCAAGTTGGAGGAGGCAAACAGGAAGCAAGAATACAACGCCCTCGAGACAGCCATAGCGCCGACGTCCTATGGCAGGAAGCTGAACTTCTTACGGGGCCGTGTTTGCGAGGGGACCGGAGACTGGCTGATCAAGGATCCGGACCTGAAGAAGTGGCTGAAAGTCACCCAAGGCTCGCCAAAGATCATCTGGCTTTGCGGAATTCCTGGAGCGGGTAAAAGGATGCGCTTCTCGTTATCTTGCTTATGACTGACTGAGAGCTTAGGCAAAACCTATCTCGCGGCATGCGTCGTCAAGGAGTCCATGTTGCTTGGGCACACCTTGTTCGTGTTTCTATCCCATGAGCACCAAGACACCTCGGCCATGTCGGTGTTCCATTCTCTCATCTTTCAGCTCGCCCGAAAGGATCCAAAACTTATGGACATGGTCCGCTACACCGACCGGGACGTCCTCGAGTTTGATCTGTCCTCTGCAGTCAAGCTTTTCACCAACCTTGTCCAGGGTGCAGGCCCGGTCCGTATCATTATCGATGGATTAGATGAGATCGACGAGACCGAAAGGGTTAGGTTGCTTTGCCAGATGCTAAAACTCTCGATTGATTGCGACGACGCTCGAGTCTTGATTGCTAGTCGACCCGAGGCTGATATTACATCCTTGCTCGAAAAGCCCTCCAAGTCCATCCGTATCGATGCCCAAAACACACCAAGCATCCATACTTTTTGTCATGAGCCGATTTGACAATTGGCTTCAAGGTCATTCTCTCATCCCGGAAGATGAGACCGAGATCAGGGGCCTCATGGGCGCTGTGGCAGGCCAAGCCAAAGGTAATGTACCAAACCGATAGCGAGTTTTGTGAGCATGGGGCTCTTTCCCCCTTTCTCGATAACACCCTGATATGCCACTGCGAGTACCGGGTTCCTGGGAAAGACATATACTTACTTCTAATTAGGAATGTTCCTCTACGCTCGTCTCATCTTAAACGGTCTAGACTTCCTCCACTCGGTCGATGAGATCCGACGTGATCTCAAGGTCCTACCTACCGATCTCAATGCTGCGTACGATGGACTGCCCCTCATTCGCGCCTTTCTCAAAAACTAATGGCTCAACAGGTATGATAGAATACTGTCGCGCATAAATGAGAGCCTCCCCAACGAGGCTGCCTGCATCAAGGCCCGCAAGGCATTGGGGTGGATCGCCTATTCCCCCGTGGCCCTCACGATCCGGGAACTTGAGCAAGCCCTCATTATCAACATTGGAGACAGAGACCAGGTTCCCACAGGCATATCAACCTTGGAGGTGGTACATCTGTGCGGCCCGGTAGTGGAGGAAGTCGACGGCCAGCTTCAACTCGTGCACTTCACGGCTAAAGAGTAAGCATACAACACTGCCGCCAAGAAGGTGGATATGGTAGCTCGATTTTAACATGCTCGCAGGTACTTCTTCAGCCCGATGATTAAAAACTCACTTGATCCTGCTGAATGCATCATGGGCCTAGCAAAGTGCTGCATCACGTACCTCTGCCAACACCACCACTCCGGCGACCTTGACGACGAGCTTTTCAACAACTACGTCATCCAAGGGGTATACCGCCTTCACCACTTTGCGTCGGACAACTGGGCTCGCCTTGTAGAGTTGTATCTGAAAGTGGCACCAGCAGCTGCAACCAAGGACCCGGCAGATTTGGCGCAACTCATTGCTCTTCTCGATCTTTTAGGAACACGGGCTAGCGAACAGTATCTGCAGTCTGAAGAGCAAGTTGACTACACCGCCCTAGAGGCGCTCCAGACAGAAACTAGCATGGACGCGTACGAGCTTGTGCGCAATGAGCTGAACTTCCACCGAGAAGCCAGTACACGGCTCTTCGAGTTAGGGAAAGGTGAGCAACGTCGGGTCCTTTTCCGCCGCGTCCCTTATTATAATGATGCTTCTTCTTCGGAGGGCTAATCGTCATGTATATGGACTAGGTGAATGGCAGGTCGCAGATCCTTTACTTATAAGGCGTGTCACTGCCTCCCTCCAAACGGCCCTCGACAGTCTAACCTGCCCACTATACTACCACCATGACCCATGTTACTGTCGACTTATCCATAACCACTACGGTCAGCCGTTCAGGTGCAGCTTTGTTGGTTGTGACTGTCAACGACTAGGATTCGAAACCCTGGACGAGAGACACAAACACTCCAAGACCCACGATCGCCCGTGGACTTGCGATGTCCCTGATTGCGAGTACCACCGTGTTGGATTCATTTCTCGTCAGATGCGGGATCGCCATCTAGACCAGGCCCACAGAGCCGACAGGGTCGATGAGCCCCCTGAACCCGTCTTGCGTGCTACAGCTAGCTATGCTGACAAGATCCTTGTCCTCAAGGAACTCATCTGGGTGAATAAACTCACCAAAGGTAGCGCCGCAATGCAATTGTTTGATTCCCTTGACATCTACTTGCAAAATAGCTTGCGTGAAGAAGCAGCCTCCCGTGGAACGAAGGAGTTGATGGACCTGCTTTGTTCTGAATGGCTATTGGAAATGCCCCACAACAGTTATCTGGACTCCTTTTTCGCCGCCGCCCTAAACAGTCAGAATCACGAGACATTAAGATGGATTCAGGCCATGTCCCCAAAGGCAATCACTCCGAAACCATATTACTTTCTTCGGCAAACTTGGACTGCGGTTATGGAATCTGATGATCCAGAAAGGATGTATCGATTCGTGGAAGCCTGGCTATATGCGCTATTTAGTGCCAAGGTCCACGATTTCTCCAGGAGGAGTGGGCCACAGTGCTTTGGACAATTCTTTATTCAAAAAACGGGCGGAGACTACTTGAAGGAAAACGTTCTCATTTCGGTTTGGAACAAACTGTACGAGTCCGGGCCGGTACCAAGGGAATCTTGGAGTAGGGCCCTATCTTCCGTGGCAGACTCGACTCTCTCGATTAGGTTGGCACGCTGGCTGTGTGATCATGGCGCCACATTTGATTACCTCGAAAGCATTAAGCTAGGCCCTCCACTTCTTTTCGCAGCAAAGAAGGACACGCTCAAATCAGCCAAGTTTATGCGGTTTGCACTCCACCAAGGCGCTGATCCAGAGTGCACACTCCGAAACCCAAAGGCCCTTTCGGGGTTAGTCTCAGAACTCAGGGGGCCAACTGGACTTCACAAGTGGCTGAATATCTCATGGGCGGAGCTTATCGAGGAGGCAAAAGAGGCTCGGAGGAACAGCGAAAACCCGCAGATGTCTATGGATTGATAGGGAGGAAACCAACTAGCTATCTGCTTACATATTCAATGAGAGGGTGTCCTGGAGCCGCTATACATTGCATCGTTAACGAGCTGGTGTTGATGGTGAATTTAGAGAAACTTGCCTTCAAACGTTTTTCATCAACTTCAGTCTGTGAAATACACGTTTGATCGATTGACTGAGTGATGAGCCGCAACTTGTCGGTCTGGATCCACTGAATATACTAAGATGACTGTTAGATGGAGGGTTCCAGCCCTCTAGGCGATCTGTGGCAACAAATCCAAGGGTTGGGGAACACTATACCGTCTCGATCGATTTCTTGACTATGTACCTCGTCACAGTCACTCTTTGCCTCTGTCCAAACCTGTGAACGCGGCCGATGGCCTGTGATTCGGTCATGGGGTTCCATTGCGGTTCCAGAATATGGACGTGACAGGCCGATATGAGATCGATCCTACAAGTTGGGCATTGTCAATTTCATTCAACCTTGTCATGTCTCGAAGGCAAATATCAAGCTAACATAATGGAGCACCAAACGCCATCTTGGTCATGATACAGCGGTTATTAAGCAAACCACGAGACAGAGTGCAGGAGGAGATGACGTACCCTTCGCCGGCGCTACCGATGCTTGCCAGCATGATTGTGCAACTCGGGTCTTCCTTGAAACGATGAATTGCTTTCCGTCGCTGATCCAATGATCCTTTGCCGTCAATCCGCTCCAAGTTGAAGCCCTCGTTTTCAAGATCGTTCTGCACCTCGTTCATCATCTTGGTCCAACAGCTAAACACCACACTATCGACAAGTTAACTTTTGGCTGCGGTAGCAGAATTTTAGCATGGTAACTCACCTCTTGCTAATTTTGCCGTCAGCACGCGGCTCTTGCTCAGATCGAAGATTTCGTATCAGCGCCTCAACTTTGGCTGAGCGGCTAAAAGAGCTGCAAGGTAGCCTGGGGCCCGAATCTGAATCTTGTTGGCAAGCAGCACACTCATAAAGTACCCCTTCTTCCTCATCGCCAGTCTCGCTGGTGACAAGTACCAACTGACAAGAGGAGCAAATCTCATGTCCGCAAGCTAGGGTGCCAACATCTTCAGCCCTGTCCAACGAGGCGTTACACCTCGAACAGGATTTTCGCTGTTGCTGCATCATTGACCAGTTCACTGCTTCCGAGTCCCGAGTCTTCCACGCTTCAAGAGCCCGTATGGGCAGGATTCTCTCGCCGTAGTTGCAGATCAACCGAAGGAAGAGGATTAGGGAGAGTATGTTGCCATCCCCCTTTTCAACTCCTGCTCCTGTCACCTTCTTGCCCTTTCCCTTCCCCTTCCCCTTGCCCTTTCCTTTCTCTTTATCTTTGCCCTTACCTGTGCCTTTAGCGATGCGGAAACTCCTCTCTTGGAAGAACGAGTACAAATCCGCGTCACTCGCACTCAATTCTACCATTTCAACCACCTCGGATCGGGGCTCAAGGCCGAGGCTCGCGCCATTGAGGTGCACCGTACGCCGCAGGCTCGTTGCACGGACAAGCGCTTGAAGACGCTCCATACCGCATGGTTGGTTCTCCTTGATAGGCTTGGCGATGAACCTGTCAAATGTCTTCTTCTGGTCCAGTCCTCGGACCTGCAGAAATGATAGAAGTGCGGCGTAGTCGTCGAGAGAGTTGTGGATCGGGGTTCCCGTGAGGCACCATCGGGTTTGAGAGAGCTTCGAGATTGCTATGGCGGCCTCGTGGAGTTGAGAGGAACGTGATCTTGTGCGGTGGGCTATCATGGTGCGTGTCAGTTGAGGCCGAAATCCACTAAACTGTTGGGTTTTGTTATCCGCTGACCTTCGTCAAGAACCACTCGATGCCATGTGTGAGAGTAGATTGTATCTCGTTCATGTTTTCCGGCAAAATCCTGGCGAAGCACTTCATATGTTGTGAGGACAATGTCGTATCCCTGCAACACGCGTGTCTGGTCGTGTCTGGATGGGCCGTGGTAAGTAGTCCATTTGATTCTTCCTTTAAGTATGTGCCTATTGAGTGTTAGTGAACAGACCACCGAATACCATGTAAACTGCTTCTCGTCTCCTTCAAGGGCAAGCTTCTTCCAAGATACAACTCGATTGGCATACGTACTTCTTGATCTGGGTTTCCCAGCCGATAAGCGCTAACACAGTTAGTGACCATCGAATGCTATATCGAAGTTGCTAAACTTACTTGACTTTGGGACGATAACTAGGGTCGTACTGCATTCGTTTTTCAACTTCATCCCTGGCATCGAGGCACGAGCAAATAAGAGCGAGCGTGCTCAAAGTTTTTCCCAATCCCATTTCCTTTTTATAGTCAGTTCATGTTCCTCTGCCTCAAAGTCAAACTCACATCAGCAAGAATGCCACCTCGTAGGCCGGCCGGGTTCTGATCAAACCATCCAGTAACCTTGTTTCGATATCTGTAAAGGCTCAGCGGTCCTTGGCCTATTCGGAGGGCGGGGGCGTTTATCCTGGAGAATGCGACTCACCTGGGATTCATAGCACTGGCCGGTAACTCCCATAAAGTGGGAAACTTTGCGCCTTTGATGACGCCACACTCCCTCTCAATCATCATCTCCAGCGCGGCTAGTTGATGCCTGCTTCATGTTAGCGACTTGGGTAAAATGCGACCCCGGTCCTCAACACCAACGTACGCTTCTAAGGTCGTCTTCAATCTCGGACTGGCTGTGACTTTGGGCACAACTTCCCCCCCGCTTGCCGAGTCAAAGATCCTCCATATCTTTCCTTGGCGGACTTCATCCAGTACAGTTGGACCAGGTGATATCGGCTCGTCATCCTGGAGACTCAAGTCTTCTATGCGAGGCATCATCGCACCTGGGCGTAACAAGAGATGAGGATTGAAGTACTTGACGCTCTGCTCATACTCTTCCAGCGTAGGATGTTGCAGATACAAGTTCGCCTTGGAAAGGTGTTTCCCAATCAGGTCCCTATCTTCAAACAAACCATAGATGACGACACGAATCAGCCCTTGGGTGGACGATGGCGCCAATGTGGCTGTCATATGGACTGGGAACTGCCCCAAGAGTGAACTGAGACCATCAGAGATGAAGAGGCCCACAAGTTCGTCGGCTTCTCTGTAGAGATTGATGATATTGCCACTTGCGCGGACCGCAAGTGGTAGGTCACCATCTGTTTTCGATGCAAATGTGTCAAGTGTTGCATGTACTATTACCTGCTATCGTGTTAGACTTCCGTGAAGATGGGTGAGGAGTACTTGACTTGCCGCGCCGAAGCATGTGTTGTAGTCTACCAGATAGTCCATCTCCGTAATCATTTCAGCTGGAGTCGAGGAGCAGCCATCACCTGCGCTCTCCTGGATTTCTCCCAAAGTTCCCTGTGGCTCCCCCATCTCTGCCAGGGCTTCCGGTAACGGGGCTAAGTCCATGTCGCCAGCGTGTGTAGCAGCAAGCCCGGCTTCCCATGTCTCCATTGTTGACGATATCTCCTGCCAGCTAGAGTCCTGATCCCACGACGAGCACCCTTCTACGAGAGGCTCGTAGAGATCGTCTGCATTTTCTTGGCCCCACGGTAACCGCGCTGAATACCCAGTAATCCGATCCAGGTCGTTTACGCCCACAAGACTCTCAACTGTCTCAGGCCCAGCGCCAATCCCTTCCTTGACTGCCTGCCGCTTGCTCCCCGTCCCGAGCTCCTCTTCCAGAAATGGGGACGCTCTCTTCCTCCCTGCCTCATTCGATGAGATCTCTACAGCTAGATCCCTGTCCATGGCGTCTTGTCGGCGTGCGTTTTCATGATCAGGTAACAAAAAAAAACGCGCCTCTGGAGATCAGGCTGCGAGAAAAATATGGCTGCTTTTCAAGCAGCACAGCCTGACAAGGCATATTTCTAGCTTACATCAGCGGTAGTAACCTATAACAGCCCAGATTAATCCCTGCCGTGAGTTGACCCAGGAGTAGTGGCAATATTGTCATGAGTGCTTATCTCGTTGAACAACAGTGAGATGGCTAATCTTCAAGCTGAGGAGGCCATGGAGCAAGCAAAGACAGTGGACGTCTTTGCCCTTGTTACCGTCCGGTTTTTAAGTTCTCTCCATTACCACTCCCTCCAAGACATCAATCACATTCTGATGCTTTTCTCAGGTCCCTCTTTCATCTCTCTTCGCTGTGGACGTTGCCTCTTTTCTACAGATCCCGAGATCAACATACATTATCATATGTAGGTGATTTGCTACAGTCCTAGAATCCATTCAGTGTACTCGCCAGTTATTTAGTTCTCATGCTTTTAACATTTCTCGTATTAGTAGTCATTTACGTTTGGAAATGAGACCAGGTTGTAGATTTGTTCAGGCCGGCAACTTAGTCTCCAAGACAGCCCACGATCTTGTCTGTCGGTTATCCCGGCTTCAACTATAATAAAGAACACATTTCCAACACATCATAGCATCATATCCCAATGCTAACACAGTGGATAGTACGCCACAGTGCCACGCTGACCAGCGGCTCAAAGGCAGTCCTGCATGGTGTACGGGCCTACGTATTACAGAATGAGCTCGGCCAAGTCTTAGACACGCACTCTATATCAACCGGCTGAGCTCTTAAGAGGCTAGCCAACAAGCAGCCCTGATTGGTTCTCGCCTCAGGAGTCAGTTAGAGAGCATCATTCCCACCTTGGGGTCGTCTAAAGCTATCTACAGAGCTATCAACTAGAATAAGTGGCACCCAGTCGGTAGAAGGCGTCGTGCTAACTGTTGGGGATGTCAGTCTCTATGGAAACCTGGTGCATGATGTGACTGTGTGCGATGGCGTGGTAGGAATGGAGCATCGCTTTTGGAAGCTGATGAAGGGTCTGTAGGGGCTCATGATGAGGCCATGGTACATGAGTTAGAGGCACAGACGTTGCTGCTGAAGCCACAGTGGCGTCGAGTCTCGATACCGGGCAATGAGCGATCGAGCGAATATAGTTCTCCCTTGCAACAACGGTATATCATGGACCTCAAGAACTTGGTGCAGGGACCCCAGGTCCTCACGACCCATGGATGCCTCTGTCGATCAGTACTGTGGCTTAAACGGCTGCGGACGAGACTAAGGATTGAACCTGCAATGGCAATTGGGCAGCCGTGGTGTAATTAAACTTTGAGTTTGCGCTGCTTCCCAACGACTTCTCTAACGTTGTAACGTAAGGCCTTATTAGGGCCTTTAGCGGCACGGTTCCTACGCGAGGACCGAAGCGTGTTAGCCCCCCTTCCTTCTCAAACCTTTGAGGAAGCGGAAACTGTTTGTGTATGAGACTTGCAGACGAGGCCTCAAAGGTGGTGTTCTTGTTGATTACACGACAGGGGAACCCTATGCCTCTTCCTTCCTTTGAATAGACTCCAACAAGACTGGCAACTTACCAACCCCAAGTTCGTCATTTGAATGAATAATGAAAGCCTTAAATGCACTGAATGAGCCACTACCGGATCACACGGGGCAATTATCAGCCCCTTCGTAGCCGACTGTTTCGGGCAATCTCAACGAAGGCGCATGACTGGCTCCCTGCCTTTAGCTAGTGGATCCCCTCAATCCATGGTTCCCACGCCTGTTAAGGCTGGCCAACCATCGCCAACCACAAGCGCGACGAGCCGCCCTCTGCCCAGCAGGGGGTTCACATCGGCTACAACCACGCGCGGTTCAACTGGTCCATGATTTGCAGAAATACGCAGTCAGCTTACCGATCAATCCCTTTAATGCCTGTATGAAACAAGGACAGGGCGATACTAGCCTTGTTTGTGGATTCGGAAGCTACGATAATGAGCTTAGCTTCGCCCCCAGGCACACTTGGACCTTGTCCTCGCCCGCTTCCCTGTTTTCTCAAAACTCGCCCTACGGCTCGGCGGTAGGCATCTTGAGATTTTCTCTCGTCCTGTTGTTGGTGATCTTTCACTTTACGGGACCAGACGAGACGAAAATGCATCAACCTCAGGACAGCGAGGGCCTTCAGGTCGACACCCACGCTCAACAGGCGGCTAAGGCCCCAGAGGTCGCTCCATATGGTCAAAATGGCAATTCCTACTATCTCCCTCCTGGATACGAAGCACAGCCAGGCCAAAAGTCTCAACATATTCCCTTTGGTCTCGGTGTGTGGACTTTTGCTGCTCTCGTCGCTCTCCTTACCGCCATCGTCGTGGGAGCTGGTGTAGGAGGTGGCCTTGGTGCAGCTCTGGCTAATGCTAATTCGTGAGTATTATCTCCATTCTAGTTTATTAAATGACCGTGAACTGACATTGACATCAGCGACGACAATTGCCCTGCCGCTACTGCTGTCTCTGCTGCCCCCGTGGAGACAAGTACACCAACAGAATGCTCAGCAGCCCCCGAATCAACCACCAGTGCCGCCGAAAACGATACCGTTCCCTACGTTCCCAGACCAGCCGACGAGGTCCAACTGCTCGAATTGGACTGTCCCAAGGATAAGAGCACATCAACTTCATTCAAGTCAAGCAAGGGATACGACTTCAAGTGGTGGTGCGGCGTGAACGCGCCCGCGGGCAATGAAGCAGAGGAGGGCGGCATCATCTCAGACGTCTCCCCTCTCATCGCGTACACTCTACAGGACTGCCTAAACGCCTGCAGCGCCATGATCGACAAGGACGAGAACGAGGGAGCCGGAGGCAAGTGCAGGAGTGTGGTATTTGGAAAGAAGATGTCGGAGGAGGTTGGTAACTGGGGTGCCAACTGCTGGCTCAAGAATGGCACCAAGACGAAGGGAAGCGAATGGGGATTCAAGGACGATTGGTATGCGTACGCTGAGCGGACGGATTGAGGAGGTGGATTAACTACAACACTGATTTGGCAAAGCGACATTTTTGATACCTCATACTTATTATTCATTACATATTTTCTTCTTCGCGATACCTCGAGCCGTTTCCTTTACCATTGGAATTGGTGTAGAGGATTACAGTGGTGGCATCTCCCGCCTCAGGATTGGACGTCTAGCGCAGGATCTGGATTCAGGATCGCGTGGACAACACAACAGCGAATCCTTCCGTATTGCAATACGAAGAAGAAAATAATACCGTGCCTATACGGATAACACGATGGGGAAATGACTCTTGGCAGCCCAACTGTCACAATGCAAGGGTTCCTTGGCGGGCTTCACACTTGGTGACCACCACAGACAGGGATCGGATATGGAGGCCGGTATTAAGCCAAAGTCCGCTGGCCCAAGAACTGAAGCTCACAGCACAACAAAATCAGTTTTTATTCACAATGCAAAGCTCTTGACACAGGCTCGTCCACGAGAAGTAAGTAAGCTTCTTTCTCAAGGTTCGCGACAAGAACAAAGCTCTGCTATTTAGCTCAGGTCTGACTTTTCGGCCATTGTCGAAGCGGAAATGAGATACCTTTAGCCGTAGGGTAGGTCTGCACTGGCGGAGATGAAGGCATTCGCACCACTGGGAAGGAAGTGATACGCGCCTTCAGGAGATGCCCAGAGCGCTCAGCCTCCATTGAACTCCTCGCCAAGACAATTTCCCCTGAAACCTTGCCAGCAAAACTCATCGTCTTTGGACGACAGCCAGGCAACGACAGCTTCGGTCCCGGGAGAGTGACATGGTGCACCGAAGGATCGGTATCCAAGAATAAGCATTGCATCTGACTGGATCGTTTAATTATCGAGCCATTATCCGACGTGACTCATCCATATGTCACTACCCCCTCAGAGACCCTTGCTCCGTTGATAATACATAGCCGTTAAGCTCGCCTGGAGCTCGTCGCCAATTCACTACCGTCATCAATCCAACATGTCAATTAGCTCCTGTTGCACAAAAGGTTTCAAATGGGACGGAGAACCCACTGGCCGAACTGAAAAGCTCGCAGACCTGGATTGTTACGTGACTGGCGAAAACACCAAGGCAGCAGTCCTCATCATTCACGATCTTTTTGGTTGGACTTTGCCAAATATCCGTCTCTTGGCAGACCACTATGCCAAAGAAGCCGACGTAACAGCCTACGTCCCTGACTTTTTCCAGGGCGATTCTCTTCCTTTTGAGCTTCTCACGGCGGAGAAATGGGGTGAGATGGATATGCCGGGGTTTCTTGCACGAAACTCGCGCGAAATCCGTGAGCCACAGATTTTCTCCTTTGCGAGAGCTCTTCGAGAGAAGTATGAGAAACTGGGTGCGATTGGCTTCTGCTATGGCGGCTGGGCTGTGTTTCGACTTGGTGCCAAGGAACATGTCCCGCCGCTTGTGGACTGCGTAACATCTGCGCACCCGTCCTTGCTGAAAGTGGAAGATATTGATGGGGTCGGAGTCCCGGTGCAGATGCTTGCCCCTGAGTTTGACCCCGTGTATACGGCGGAACTGAAGCTGCATACGTTTCAGAAATTACAAGCTGCTGGGTTGCCATTTGACTATCAGCATTTTCCTGGGCATGCACACGGTTGCTTGGTTAGAGGAGATAAGGAGAGAAAGGGTGAGAGGGCGGCTATGGAGAGGGGTAAGAATGCAGCCGTTGCGTGGATGAGACTCTTCTTACATGATGTGTGATGGACTGGTGTTATACGCTTTCACTTGCGGGCGCTACAATTTTTCTTACGAAGGAAGCTGTCAATAGCTGAAGAAGGGATAAACCTCTCGTTAAGGTATGTTAGACTATTGTCTGTCTAATGATGCTCGATCCACCTCCCCATCCATTCTTCATTCACCTTCTTCGCCTCATCAATCATACCAAGCTCAAGAAGAAGCTGGATAGTTCCTCTAGCCGACGAATGAATAGCCGAGCTGACCCAAGCTTGCGTCGGGGCTGTGTGTTCGCCGATGAAGATGGTGTTGTGCTCGGTACGATGGTAAGCTGGGATGTAGAGCTTGTGCTGTTCGACATCTGGTCGACACCAAGATGTGGCGGTGTGTTCATCCTGCAACCAGCAGAGACGCTCGTAGTCTCCCGTGTATAGCTCTCTGGCTTGTTCTCCATGTAGGCTGACGATAGAGTCTAACACCAGTTGCGCATGCTCTTCATCAGAAAAGCTGACATAGCGATCACTCCAGTCGCCCCCACGATAGTGCGTAATGAGACCCGGTCGCGACTCGTTCAATCCGTACACAGGGTAATAAAGAGCCCCGATTGGTCTGCTGGTTGGCATCGAGTAGCCGCCAAAAATCGGCCTCTCACCCTTTTCCCAGAAGCGTTCCGAGAAGAGCAGAGACACCTTGCACGCAGACTTGAACCTGAGGCCTGCTTCGCTGATGGCACGGCCGAGAACTGAGGAATAGGTTGGAAGTTCCATGAATCGCGTCATTGTGAAGGGAACGGCCATGATGGTGTAGTCGTATTCCTTGGACTCAAAGGTTCGGTTGCTGACACTTGGGTACCACGATAGACGAGTCTGAGTGTGGCCATCCTTATCCTGCACAGTCTCAAGTTTTCTGATCTTCCGGTTTAGGACGAGTCTGTCAGAGACATGAGGCAGAAATGCATCTGACAGTCTGTTGAAGCCACCATCAACACATTTCCACTCAGTCTCACCAAGTGAGTCCCTGGTTCCGTCCAACCCAAGATTCGAGTTGTGGACCATTTCATCCCAAAAGACGTCATAGTCGGAAGCAGTCCAGATGGCATCCGTGACATTCTCCGTTGCGTGGAAGACTTCCCTCATCATGCACTGTTGACTCCAGTCATCGAGACCCATGTCCATGACGCGCTTGTGTGAGCGCCAGACATCTCGTTGAATCTCCCTCAACATGGTTTCGTTTTTGAGAATCTTGTTCATGCGGGATTTGGTCTCGTTGTACTCCGCAGAGGCCAACGCTGGAGGCCTTCCGAGGCTGGGATTGTTGAAGATGTCTGCTCGGGTTGGGACGCTGCCGTCTGGATGTCTTCCAGTTCCCCAAGCGATGAGTTCGTTGGGATGATGTTGAATCCATGGGATGAAGTCAACTTTCCACTTTGAATCGTTCTTGTTCATCTCGTTGAGGGTGTTGGCCAGTTGGTAAGTCAGACCATGCTCAGTGTAGACCTCTGTAGAGTTGTCGCTCTTGTAAGTGACAGTATGAGGAAGCCTCATGGGTCCCATCTCAGCGAACTCTTGAGTTCCACCAACAAACTTGGTTCTGAAGCGTCCGCCGATTCTCTCACTGGCTTCGATGATCTCCCAGTTATGGAACCCGATGCTGTCGAGCATCAAGGCTGTGGTGAGACCAGAGATACCCCCACCCACGATGGCGATAGAAAAGTTTGAGTTTCTGGTGGGTGAAGTGCAGTTGACTGCTGCGACGCCATCAAACCAAGCCCCGATGGAGTCAAAGTCTTCCATCAGTGGCTTCCTTGAGCATGTTCCGGCTCCATTTTGGGATGCGTGCGGTACTGCTCGTCCACGCTCAGGGAAGGAAAGCGTGGCTAGGAGTATCAAGGAAGCCTCCCAGAGACTCTTTGAAAGACAGACCATGGTTTAGGTGTGAGGCGGTAAAGGATTGGAGAATCAGGGCTGAGAATGTTGGGCTGTACTGTGAGCCGGAGAGCGAAATAACAACGAGAATACAGCATCATATAAATACATCTCTATCTGAAGTTCAATCCAAGTTAATGCTACGACATCCCACGCCGCCTCAGCCACGGAGACGGCGATTACTGTTGCGGAACCTCAACTCAACCTTGATGGCTTGGCGTTTCTTATGAGGGATATTCATAATCGACAAAGATCAGCGTTGGAAGAATGCAGCCAGTCATTTTAGTACAATGTAAAGAGATAATATGAATTAAATGTAACTGTATTTCGTGCCGGTAACCCTGATGGCTTGGCAGCGAGGCCACTAGTTCAATCTCTACGGGGTTGCCCAGGTCAAGGGAAACAAGAGGTACCGTATAAATGAATAGATAAAAGAGCTCTAAATATTCGATCATATTATGACGTTTACTTGATGAATCAATTATATATATATATATATTTACAAACCTCTTCCTTATGATTGAGAAGAGTTAGTAAACCTTCAATGTCCTGCCGTCTCGTTCAGTGCTTGACCCACGACGCCGCAGTGATCCCGTTCGAGGATTATCATATTTTCCTGTTGATTCCGTGGGGCTCCTGAACGTCGAATAAGAATTACGACATCACTTCATGCCCCTCGAGGATCTGCATACTACCGTTCCCTAGGACCCCTGTTGACCTGTGTGATTATGGAGCTTTCCATCAGGGTTCTTATAAGACGATATCGGCATTCCCATCGATGTGGCGGTAGGGTGAGGTGGATGTTGAAATAACCTGAATACTGGCATAGAAAAGATGACATCGGGTATCTTTTTACTCAACCATTCTATCTTGAGCTATCGACTTGACTCCTTTTTCCCTTTGCAAACTGTTTTTTCGCCTCTACTCATGAACAGCGACTCGAGCTTTGCCTATCACAAACCGAACTTTTGATGTTATTTCCGAGCTACATCCAATGAATTATTGGTGGTATATGGTGGCGGCGGCCCTCTTGAGGCCTTTTTTAGTCACTGCATATTCGTTTTCAACCACTGGAATGACCTTGCAGCTCAACGGCATCCCTTACTACGTCCCGCCTGATGCAGTCGGGAAGCTCCCGAGTACCGTGTTTGAGGTTGATGAAAACATTGGAATGCTTCCAATTACTGTTCTCAGCACATCTGAGCAGTCCTTGAGCCTTGAAGATGTCAATGACATCACGGCAGCATTTTCGAAGACGGATGACGTTTATCAGCCTGGTTTCGCCCAAGGTGAGGCCTGCTTCTCAAGGCATTACACTTAGGAACAGTGCTAATTCTTTACAGGTTTCTACGTGCAGCGACGGAGTGCGAACAATGAGAGACCGGAAGTTACGGCGCTGGGCAACACTACCGCTTTTTGGGCTTCCAAAGCTCAAGATAGCAACCCTCTCCCTGATGGCCCATACTTCATCTCTACTACTGGGCGCATCTACCAAGCCTATAGGCTGTACGCCGATGTTCAAGGCGCATTCAGTGAATCCTCTATCTTGGATCAAGATGGCTCGTATTCGGTTCTTCCGGCCAACCTACCTGGTCAATCTCTTGCAGTTGCAGTCCCTTCAAGACTCTATTTTACAAAGGCTGCAAAGAAGCCTCTGGCTGGTGTTAGGCTTGGGGTCAAGGACATTTTCGACGTCCAAGGGCTCAAGACCTCGAACGGTAACCGGGCTTGGTACCATCTTTATCCAGCGGCGAATAAAACGGCGCCCGCTGTTCAGAACCTGCTTGATGCTGGTGCTGTCATTGTTGGAAAGATGAAGACGAGTCAGTTTGCAAACGGAGAGTCGGCTACTGCTGATTGGGTGGACTATCATGCACCGTTCAACCCTCGGGGAGACGGGTATCAAGATCCATCATCCTCTTCAGCTGGCCCTGCTGCTGGCGAAGGTATGAACCGCGGCATGGAGGTCTTGTTAAACTATACTGACTGAGGGCATAGCCGCTTATCCATGGCTGGACATTGCTCTTGGCTCTGATACCGGAGGTAGCATCAGGTCACCAAGTCAAGTTCAGGGCATCTACGGAAATAGACCGAGTGCGTTTATTCATTCTTGCCGTTTTGTATGATACAGCTAACCGATTTAGGTCACGGACTGGTCTCTCTGGATAATGTGATGCCTCTATCACCTCAGTTTGACACGGCCGGCTTGTTTGCGCGTGACCCGACTCTTTGGAAAACAGCGGCTCAGGCGTTATATGGCACAAATATTAGCTTCAATGATTCGTATCCTTCGAATATCCTTACGATTAGCTTTCCGGCCCAGGCGAAATCTGACCTGGATATCATCCTCACTCGATTTCTGGCGAACTTGACCGACTTTCTCTCGGCAAAGGTAACTCCTTTTGATCTTAACGAGCACTGGAATAGCACAAGCCCTGACGCCCCCTCTGTATCTACCTTGCTCAACAATACGTACGAGATTGTATCAGCCAAGGAGCAGGCAAGACTTGTGAGAGACCCCTTCTTCAGAGACTACGGGGCCGCCCATGATGGAAGGCGACCACATGTCAACCCAGCGCCATTGAACCGTTGGGCACTCGGTAACAGCTCAACGTCAACAGTTGAGGAGGGAATTGCAAACAAGACTCGATTCATGGACTGGTTCAACACCAGAGTCCTATCTTATGATGCCAAATCTTGTTCCAATAGCCTTCTCGTCTATGTCCCCAGGACACCTGAGCCAGTTTACAGAGATACCTACAAAACTGGGCCCCAGGTCCCCAAAGCATTCTCAACAAGTCGGATATCGGTGATGAGCGAGACTCCTGACATGGTTGTTCCGATTGGGCAAGTGGAATACTATTCCTCGATTACTTCTCACACAGAATACTTGCCTGTTACTGTGGATCTGATGGCTGCCAAGGGGTGTGATGGCATGTTGTTCTCGCTGATTCAGGATTTGTACGAGGCTGGGGTATTGGGGGTTAGTCAAACAGGAAGAAGTCATGTTACTGGCGAGGAGGTTTTGGTCTAGGTATTGTAGTTCCCTCATGGAAGCGGCCTATTGATCTTGAGTGTTATATTGTGACGTACATCTTGGAAAGATTTCATGGAATGGAAGGATTGAGTATGGGCTATCTTCTTGGTGGCTCAAAGCTGACATTTTGAACAATCTCTTCCCAACTCCAAGCATCTCCTTGATGTCAAGAGAACCCCGATTCCCGTCTATCTAATTATGAGACTCCGCTTAATCATAGGTAGATGTCTAAAAAATCGCTGGTCTCTACCGGCGGTATCCATCCAATAGAGGGACTGATCACCACAGCCGTATGAGTCTGTCGAAGCCGAGTCACAGTTGGAGTCAGCATCGTCTTCCTCGTCAGAGTCGATGACGAGCGGTGTCTTTTTGGACTTTTTGGAGCCGACCTCGACTGTGTCTTTGTGGGATTCCTCAGAGCTTGCACTGAGTGCCTCATGCTCATCAAGTTTCTCCCACTCGTTTTTATCAAGAACCTCTTCATCTCCCTCCATTATGAACCCTTCATCCTCATTGAAGGCCTCTTAACTGGGTACCAAGACAATATTCTTGCACTTAGATAGGCAACGAAGTGGCTGCAAAAACAAGTGACTGTGACCACCATAACTCTAGGACGCGGAAAACCGGCTTCATCCCCTCCTCACTGCTGTCCCTGCGGGTTGGGAGGGTGGCCCAGCTTAGCCAAAGCTACAGCATCAGATATCTCATACTGATGGCCAACCTTGAGTGATCCACTGACATCGACGTTTGAGACGTCGGCACCAGGTGCCAGCGTGTCAAAAACGTTCTTGAACGAGTCTCCAACGGTGGTCAGACCGCCTTGCCGAATCGTGGCGCCCTGTAGCCGGTGCCCCTTGACTTTGACCTCCTCGGCCAGAGCATGGTTGAGAAGTTTGTCTTTGTCACCGAGAACTGCGACAAGCGTAGGGATGACCTCTGGTTCAATCTGGCTAGCCTCCTCCTGGCATAAAACTTCCTGTGCTGGTTGAAGGGCCGGGAAAAGCACCACTAGCTTCTCGACGAGACCTGAGATGTCGTTGACCAGTTTGTTGAAGTCTTCTCTTGCATACAGGGCCCACTTTGCTTTATCCACAGCACTCGTCTCCTTCTGTCGACGTTTGGTGAGCTTACGCACAGAAAAGACGAGCTTCTTCACCGTTTCCTTGGCCTTTTCGAGCTCTTTTGCCTGGTCCGGCACCTCCAAGAGCTCAGGTTCATCGTCCTCATGCAGGAGTTTAAACCTGCTAGACGCTTTCTCAGCTTCAGCGAACAGATCGTTGATGAGAGCTAGCCACTTCTTGGCTTTGGCCACGTCCTTTTCGTCCCACATCCCCTTCTTGTATAGGGCATCCGGATCAAAGGGCTCATCCAGAAAGCCCATTGCCTTGCCCCAGCGGGACAATTGCAGGTCTGTGGCCTCAAGCTTGGCTAGGCAGATGCCAAAATCCGCACCAAAGTTTTTGCTGAACTGGATGTATCTGAAGCAATCGATGCAGGATTTGAAGATTCCGGGGATACCGGCAACTGCCAGTGCAAATGAGGCAGGTTCCATCTTGAATGTTGAGTGTTTGATGTGCAAATGTGTTCTTTGTTATAGTTGAAGCCGGGATAACCGAGCCAGAAGATTGAGCCGTTGATGTGCGTCGCTCAGGGGCTGGTTCTGGGGGGCTGGGACTCTTTGTGTTTAGGAGGAACCGGGTAGGGCTGCCTAAGGGTAAGTAACCCTCCGCGCCTTTTATATGCGAGTCGTCACTTTGCAGAGCCTGACATGGGGCTGTGATTTCTGCCAATACGAGGGCACTTCCGACCACCCCCTCTCATCAAGTCATAGGAAAGAACGCAAAGTCTCTCGATAAGCGAGCAGCAGAGCGGGGAAATGTGTAGATCTTCTTGGCAGCACTCTAGCCGGGCGTCGGTTGGTTCACCGCGTGCTTGAAGGCGGTCTCGAATGACCGGCGTGGCTTGTCGTATAAGCATGGCGTCGTCTAGGTCATATAGAGCCACGTATGTTCGGAGCTGAACGGGAGCATCAATACACTTATGGCCTTGGGCGATTGGATGAAAATGGGGAGCCTGATACGCCAATGCCACATTTATGCGCGTTGGGCGGCAGACATTGCACATCTTGGCCTTGTGACTTGGCTGTGTTTGGGGGCTGAGGAAGCAGGCTGTGAGATTCAACCAATGAAGACTCACTGGGTTTCAGCTCTTCCGTCGCAAATCATAGAACCGATTTTGCGTTGAAATGTTGAGGGGTTAATTCTCAACCTTTGTTCTTTCTCACCTATTGCCTGTGTCCCCTTGAGTCTGGCGTTGACCAGATCGGCCAACACACCAGATATTTCCGACAGCCACATTTGCAACTTGCTCTATCTTTTTTGAGCTGCATGAAGTCATCTTGAGAACACAAATGGCGCAAGACCGGCGGCAGTCGGAGCGAATGCTCCAAGACGCCCGTCTGCAGGTCAAGGAGGCTCTCGCTAAACATGAGAAGTCCTTCATCCTGGAGGGCCATGGACGGGTAAGACTGAGAATTTGAAAAACAAAGTCCCGAGACTAATGAGATGGGTACGTAGGGACATGCTGTTCACAACTTCACTGCCAAGGACGACGCCAAAGTCGAGGTTGGTGACCATGTTCACTACACAATCAACAACTACGCCGACGAGCAATCAAAGAAGGTTTCAAAAGAAGGTTGGTGGGCACAAAGGTCATTTCAGTTCACTGATCGCTTACGAGGAGTGTAGAAATCATGAAATGGATGAAATGCACCGACTTCACCACGCTCTACAAAGAAAGGCATTTGCCGAACCTCTTCCCAAACGTGGGGGAGGGGCCGCTAAAGAGTGATGAATTCAAGCAGTGGCATGACGGAACCACAAAGTGGCTTTGGTGCCATGGAATGCGTAAGTGAATTTTCTTTAAGAGGAAGGGGAATCTTAACTGACGGGGAAAAGCTGGTGTTGGAAAATCGGCCTTGACGTAAGTGTTGTCAATCTGCACAATATCTGGAACTGAGAGGAACTGAGAAATGCTAGAACTATCATCATCCGGCACATTTTGAAAATTCGGAAGGAAATGGCTCCCGAGAGAAATATCGGCCTGGCGTATGTCTACTGTGACTATGCGAACAAAGAGCAATCAGCCCTGGATTATGTTGGGGCCCTCCTTTGTCAGCTTATCAGCCTGTCTGATGAAGTGTCACCCGAGGTTACGGCCCTTTACAACGATCACAAGCCGGGTTCCTCGCCGTTACGTCCTCTCCTTGAAGGCTACGAACTGGTATTGGGGGCAGAAGTAAGCCGGTTTGACTCGGTCTACATCATTGTCGACGCGCTTGACGAATGCAGAGATGACGACGAAGGAGAGTTTCAGTCTTCCACAAAAGTTAGGGTTTCGGAGACTTTCGGGAAACTCGGAGAAACAGTTCATCTCTTGTTTACTTCGAGAGAGGAACATCCCCCAACAAGCCTTACGGACCGCAGAGTACCGATTGCTACGATGAAGGTTACAGCTACGGACGAGGACATTCGAACTTACGTTCGGGCACAAATAAAGAGGAGAGAGTCGCTCAAATGCTACATGGATACTGAGTTGGGAGAAATGATTGAGATTGTTATCACGAGGAAGGCCGCTGGGATGTAAGGCATTCCGTCCCTAGTCCAGGAACATCTGTCTGAGGCAAACCAATACTGACGGTGAAAACAGGTTTCTTCCAGCAAAACTGTACATGGAAACTCTAGCGAGCAAGGCCGGTCTGCGCAGGGGGAAGAAAAACCATTGCCGATGCATTGAAAAACTTACCACAGTTCAACCACACCCAAATCTTGGAGAGCTACCAGAAAGCCTATCAGGAAATCCTTAAAAACATCTGGAATCAGAGCCCCCCAAGAGTCGAACGGGCCCGCCAAGTGCTCTCCTGGGTAATTTTCACTCGAGAACCTACCAATCTCACTCTTCCCGTTCTTCAGCGAGCGTTGTCGCTGCAGGATGCCGACGACACTGTAGACCAGGGACTGGAACCCACAGATGCCTGGGAACACACCCCTGATTCCGGGAGTGAAGATGACTTCGAGGCATACTTGCTATCGGACTTTGACGATGGTTCGAGTGGTTCCTCAACATCGACTCGGGGAGATGTCGTCCCGAAGGAGACACTGCTCTCTGTTTGTCGAGGGCTCATCACGATGGACAAAGACACAAAGCTTATTCGGTTGGTCCATTACACAGCCAGAGACTACTTTTCCAACGAAAATGTTCGCGCGGATTTATTTCCTCACGCTCAAAACCAACTCATGAGGTCGTGCATGACCTCTCTCATGTCGGCAGGGGCCGATCACCCGTTTGACCAGTACTCGCACAGGCAATGGGGGCATCATGCCCAACCGGTCGAAAGGGAGTTCCAAACTGAGATCTTGGATCTCGTCCGGGATCAGAAGAGAATAATGAGTTCGTTCCAATTCGTTGTTGACTCTCTATCTCCTGCCTGGGCAGAATCGCGCAAACCAGCCATGCCTTGCCTCCCACCACTTCATGTGGCTGCATATTTTGGATTGGAACTGACAGCTACACACCTGATGGACCTCTTAGGATCTGAGGAGATCAAGGCAGAGGACAGCGGAGGCTGGACTGTCATGAACTGGGCAGTCGTCGGTGGTTCAAAAACACTTGTGCAGCTCCTGTTTCAACGTGAGAAGGATCTCCTGTCCAACGAAATCGCTTTCTTGGCTGTCGGATCTCGGAATCACATGGTCAAAACCGACACTATAGACGCCAGGGATGGAGAGATTTCTCTTGGTGCTTCTCTGACCCTGAAGGCTGGACTGTCCTTCACCAAAGCACTACCAAGAGCTGTCAGACCCAACGCCAGCGACGACGTGGTCAGATTTCTCATGGAAAACATTCCGACCGAAAGTATCGACGTGAAGAGACCAGGCGATGAGCGTACCCTTCTGTCTGTTGTAGCCGAAAATTGGCAGTGGGGTTACGTTGGAATTCTCCTTGAAAGAGGTGCGAGCATCGACCTGAAGGACCACCAAGGGAATACGCCATTGTTATGGGCCCTGAACTGCCCTCGGCGTAAGATCCAAGTCCAGTTGATCCTTGTGTCTGGTGTATGCCGACTGAGCATTGGGGAAATATTGAGTCTACATTCTTCTGCTAGAGTCCGTATCTCAGATCACGGGATCTCAGAGACAGCCCTGGAGCCTTTCATTTGCAAGCTGATTGGGGGCGACCTGGAGGCCACGAACGAAGATGGAAGAACCGCGCTTTCGCTTGCTTGTGAGTCCAGGCTACATGAGGTTGCAAAAAATCTAGTGGAGAGAGGAGCACACTTGAACACAAGGGATGTCCTTGGGATGACACCATTGCATTATGCATGCTGTTTGCCTTGCTTCGAGACCGTTGAGGTTCAAAACTTGGTGTGCCTCGGGCGGTCAAGGACACGCCTAGGAACGGCTAGGTTACCATCAGTGCCTCCAAGCAAGCACAGCAGCACGGTTAGACCGATCGGAAGGTCTGTGGCGTTGCTGCTACGATCAGGAGCGGATCCTGATGCTCAAAACTGCCTTGGTGAGACGCCGTTTTCACTTGCAAAAGCAGATGGACTAGAGAGTTTTATGCGGCTTCTCAAAACCCTCGGGCCAAGGTCTCGTGAGCAGGCTGAGGCAACATTGGCCCAAGAAGAGCAAGGAGATTACGCCAAACTCTTGTTGGCAATGTTGGATCGCCGAAGCCGATTTCATGTGAATTCATCGACGATAGTAGGCGGCGCTACACTTTCTATCCAATCTTCGTCGGCCATCGAGACCCTCATGATCGTGGAAGAGGCATCTGTCGTCCTCTCTGGGAAACCAAGCATCCAAAGCCTCGTGACTGCCGACAAGTCACGTATTGAAATCCGTGAAGCTTCGGTCATTGAGAGACTGGATACACATGGGGAATCTCGAGCAGTCATCCATGGCTCGTCAAGGATCCAGCGAATGGTGGGCTTAGGCATGTCTACGCTGACCATCGACGCCCAGGCCAAGATCGAAAATCTTACGACCCTTAATCACTGTGTCGTGCAAGTTGGTGGCGATTCACAGGTCCAAGAAATCACAGGGCTAGACGAGACAACTCTTATTATCACAGCGAAAGCCCGGGTTGAGCAGATGCATATCACTGATGGCTGCACCGCATTTTCCAACGGGAACTCTTCGGTCAGCGCCGCTATGGGAACTGGAACATCAGTACTTACTCTGATGGGGCAATCGTTTATCGAAAGGTTTTTGGGTTTTCATACATGCGCGGTCATTTCCGAAGGCGAAGCCAAGGTATACTTCATCAACTGCACAGGCCATTCTTTCGTGTTGATGAAAGGAAGGGCCGAAATCCGCCAAATTTCCACCCAAGATGAAGCCATTGTCCTTGCCGAGGGCGAGGCCAACTTAACAACGGCTTTAGGAATGGGCAACTCAAGGCTGGCCTTGGATGGTGATACAAAGATCGAGACCATTTTTGCGTCAGGCGGATGTATGGTGACCTTACGGGGTCGC
Source organism: Fusarium oligoseptatum (assembly GCA_003946995.1). Taxonomy (NCBI): domain Eukaryota; kingdom Fungi; phylum Ascomycota; class Sordariomycetes; order Hypocreales; family Nectriaceae; genus Fusarium; species Fusarium oligoseptatum. The sequence continues at coordinate 166,806 of NKCK01000032.1, forward strand.
TCCAAGCTCACCACAATGAGCAGTCAGGATCACTCGGTCTTCACCTTTGATGGTGACGTCACTATTGCAAACGTCATGTCTTTTGACAGAGACGAAGTACACCCAGATGGCAGTGCTTCTGGCTTAACCACTTCTGATGACCCTTTAGCGGTGGATGAGAGGGATTGGCGTCGGATCAACGAGCAGGGTGACAGGGTAGTTGAGCGTGGTAGAGCGGCATGGATCTCAGCACAGGAAAAAATGACCGAAGGTGAGGAGCGACGAAAGAAGGCCGATGAAATCCAAAGGAGAGACGAGGAGTGGAGTTGGGAGCCTACAGGTGAAGAGCCTGATGTGTTTTTACTGGAAATGGCCGTTGGGAAGTTCTTGACATGTTTTTGTTCCCATTGTTTTGCGTGGCCTGCGGAGGGGTCACAAGGGGGAAGAACACATTTCTTTCGTCCAAGGACTTGGTTAATGTTATTTGATGAGGGGGGGGGGATTGGAGAAGATGGCATGTTGCTCAGATGGAGTGTTGATAAAAGGAGATGCGTGACCATGAAGGCCGAAGAAATGATCTACCAGTCTCTAATTTAATGACCCCCATTGCAAAACCACTACGCTACGGCTTACCTTGGCTGCATGTTACTGTAGCTCAGCTCATGAGAGGTGAATCATGCTGTATTCTACACGGCCGGGCCACGGGCCAAGTGTTGAGCGGCGGTTCACCCGAGGCCCGAAACAGCTGTGGTTTTTGGGTGTTTGGTGGCTGATCTCCCCGCACTCGGAGCGCGGGTTAAGTCTTTAAAGACAATTAGCCCGATGCACTTCTAATAGAACGTCGTACCTTTACCAGGCTAGGTCACTTGATTGTATCCCTGAAGACAAATCTGGTGGCCGTGGTATTGAGTGACACCACGGGTATAATAACACATGGTAAGACGGGCTGCAGATGCCATGGCTAGCGGGGTTCGTCGTCCGTTCCAACTCTATCTTGCTTGCTCAATCATGTTGCTCTACGCGCGGACTGCACCGTCAAAGGCTCGAAATTCGAGATCAAGAACAGGTTTGTCATCCGTTATTTGAATTCCCAATCAACTACCGTTTTGTGACTGATATTGATCGAACCATGTAGGATGTAGATTCTGGTGAGTAGCCTCAACTGAGCTAGCCCGCCCAACGAGATGAGTTTGCTGAACAGCTAAACAGTAAAGAAATGGTGTGAGATGCCGCCATCGATATCGAGCCCATTGACTGACATGGCCAAAGAGGAAGAAATGCGACGAGTGCAGGCCTGAATGCTCCCGCTGCAAGGAGCATGGAAAGGATTGTATTTACGATCCGGTCAGGCCTCGTCGACGCTACAAGACACGAGCTGCCAGCTCAGGCGCTAGCCCACTGCAGCTGGGGAATGGATTAGCTAAAGACGTGTGGGGTATCGACTTGTAAGTTTCTCCTCTTCTCTGTGATTTGGTTTAGCTGACCACCTTAGAACCCCAGAGGCGTGTCCTGCTATCTGTCAGATCATGTCGAGCCCAGTGGTGGATTCGCCCATCTTCGATGCTGCTGACCCACCAGCATTCTGTGAATGGAACACAGAGCCAATCTCACTTGTGTCCCAGACTTGTCCAGAACCCTGTCTCGGATTTCCTGCGTTTTGCGACTTCTCAAATCTGGCCGAGGAGCGTTTGCTCCTAGCCCACTTCGATTGCGTCATGTATGAACTCCTGACACCGAGTCCTGGGGATACCAATCCCTTTCAGGAGCTAATCCTGCCCCTTTTTCTTGAAAACACGGCGTTGCTAAATGGCGTCGACGCACTTCTGGGCATGTCAGCGCCCCTCTGGCCTACACTTCATCGAATTGCCCAGCTTCTTGACTTGAAGATGGAGTTTCAAGCTGCCAAGGAGCGCAAGGAGAATTCCAAGGCTGCTGTGTTGCGTGAGGAACTTCGAATCTCTGCCGACGCCATTCAATACTCGCTTGAGAATTGGGACCCTCACTTAGGAGTCGACCTGGTCGATGCGTCTGAAGTACTGGGGGGCCAATCAGCCATCCACAGCGCCCTCTCCTACCGCCACAGCTCGCTCGTCTATCTGTTCCGAACTATACACAAGTATCCAGGCTCTCACATCCAGGTTCAGAGTCACGTCAGGGCCTCACTCAAGCACTGCAATGACGCTTTGAGTGCTGCCGACCCTCCGGGGACTCTCCTGTGGCCTCTGTTTGTTGCAGCTTGCGAGGCCATTAGCGTGGGCGACCGGATCCTGGCAGATAAGGCCTTCCTGACTCTCAGCAAGCGGCAGGATATGGGAAATGTCAATAAGGCCTGGTATCTCACACAACAAATTTGGGGCTGTCTTGATACAAGCAGTGGGGGTATGGCCAATAGCGGCATGCTCCCAAGCTATTTCTGGCCTGAGGGAGATGGACAGTGTATCCCGGAGGCGGCAATGGCGACTACGGATAATAGCCTTGGCCTTATAATAGGGTAGTTGCTCTACCTCATGATAATGGAGCACCTAAAGGACGGCAAATGATTTGTTCATCACTTGAGTAAAGCGCTTTCAGCCAAACTGGATATCATATGACACCTACTAAGGAACATGAAAAATGAAACAAGTAATAGAAATAAATTATATGCGCCTGATAAGGGAGCTTTACTCAACTCATGAAAAGTATTGGCTCTCTTCTGATCTTGTCTGTCGGTTATCCCGGCTTCATCTACCTATGACAGAGAACGCATTTTTGGCTCTCTTCCAAATCAGTCACAAAAGCCCCTCAACTTCCCGTCCAGTTGCATGTGCATATTGCTACTCCCCAGCACAGGCTATCTATGGAAGCCTCGAGTTAAGGTTGTAAGGAACACGGTGATGGCTTCGTATAATGGCCCACACTTGCTTGTGATTCGCCCGTCTAGAATACAGAGGTGATGAGGGTACATGCATCTCGGGGCGTTGACAGCCGAACCTCTACAGTTTTGCATCCAGCCGGTCCAGCGATCATCCATCGTACCCTGTTGGCTGCATGATTGGCTCCATAAGCTACCCCCTGTTGAGGTGATTTGGAGCTCAGCTGAGCGACTACTTGCGCCTCCACGTCCGTTCCGCCGTCAGGCTGCTGTGACCCTCCCAAAGACGCGCCGTAGAACGAACATGGTGCCCCGATCTAGCCCCCATGAATTACCATCAATCAGGGGGTGCTAATTATTGCAGGAATCCCTTGAAGGTATTCTGATAGTGCATCATCACCCATCGCATTCTCGTGTCAGGGGACATCTAGCAGGGGTGTATGGATGTGTTTGACATGTTGCAAGCTAAGACATCGGCTCAGCTGTGCCTCCGATGCATCTTTAACGCTTCCGGCGGTAGGAGTCTGGTTTGGGGGCCCGCCACTTTCGACTCTACCAGGGTGTACCCCGGATTTTACCCCAATCTCAAGGAACAGGCCGGGGAACGTTGGATACCTAGGCTGGCAACTCTCACCCCAGACTTACGCTCCCGGGAAGAATTCGTGCCGGCCGTTGTCGACCCTAAAACCGTCGGGTGATGCAAACGCTGGGCCAGGTTTCGCGACTTACTATAGAGCAATATCTTCCAACGCGGTCGACCTCTCGCCTGATGCTAAGCCATTTGCATATAGAGCCCAAGACTTGGGGGGCCCTGAGCAGCTTTGACTTCGTGGAAGCATTCAAGGATCGCACCATGTGGGAGTTCTGCACCAACCTAGCCAACGCTGTCAAAGAGTCCGACTATCCTGTCTGGACAAGGTCAAATGACTTTAGAGGAGTTGATGCCGCTCATACCAGCTATAACGAAAAGATGCGAAAGAGTGAAGGTGCGAATCCGGACTTTATCGGCCTGGATCCATATAGCAACGATGTCAAAGCCATCTTCAAGTTCGGCCATACAACGGCGTTTGACGGTAGGAACTACGCCACTGGGTCTAATCTCCCCATGATCATGGAAAACGGTGGTCAATACACGAACCTTGACCATCTCATTCTGGCCAGTCCTGCTGGCGGGTCGCTGTACAACATCTATGATTTGATGAGCACTGATCCTCACGGAATGTATGTCCCCAGGGACGGGAGCTCCAGAGACTTTACTCCCGTCCCTCGCGGTTCATACGTTACCGAAGTTAGAAACACCAACAAGATGCTGAAAAAAATCGCGTTTGACCTCGCCACTCAGCGACCTGTTGGTACAGGAGGGAGATATCTCGACTTTCTAAACGTTTTCTCGAACGACACGAACGTCCCAGGAGATTTTTGGGAGGGTTGGTCTCACCTACAAGCCCGCTGACACGGGCTCCGTCGGCATTGTGGATGTCAGAAGCGGCACCGAGGTTGTGGTTCTCAGCATGGGCGATGCCTAGATCATCTTCTCCGGTATTCGAGGTCCCGGTATTGCGTCAGTGAAATCAGGCTCTTTTGATGGTTCCAAGTGGATCAGGAGCGGTTCTGCTTCCTACAGGACCAGCGGCGACGACATGTTGATTCAGGTCGATGCTTATCAGTGCGTTAGAGTAGTTATAAAAATTTTTACTAAGTAGAGAAACTGGTTACGCGGCCGTGAAAAATATAAGATATTATATCAACCCCTAATAGCTTTTAAGGCAAGAATAGCCAGATTTAAGGGTTAAGAATTTTTAAGAAAAATTATTATAAGTAATTTAATAATATTAAAAAATAATTAGTTTATAATCTCTCTTTTTTATCCCTTGATTTATTAAGAATTAGACTGCACAGTTAGGCCCTTCTACTATCTTCGTTGGGGAACAATAGCACTGCAACATCACAAGGATACAAGCTGCTTGCCCCTGTTGGCTTATACTTACTCTTATGGTGTCCATTTGTTCCTTTGAGGTCACTCAGAGAATGGGATTATCCCCGCTTCACTCGAACTATTTAATGAGCCAGAAACTCTTTAGTAACCTGATCATACTCTCTCCCTTTTGCGCGCACTTTCGCTGTGGGAGTGTTAGAATGACGGACGTCGGGATCCCGCTTGCCTACTTTCTAATGATTGATCAAGTGGGATTGGTACTATTAATGCGTAGTACTTGAGAAAGCTTTGATGCCGCTTTTCGGACACTTATATCGTCCCGAGGAACGCGCGGGAGTCCCGCCTGTTAACATTGTGAGCTGCCCTTTTGTGGGGTATTGCCTCGTATTTACCCCTGCTGCCGAGAGCTACGGTAGCATCCGTAGTTATTCTTGATGTCATTACGTAGTGGGCGAAACTTGATAAATAAGGTCTGGAATACTTCGATGAGGGCTTCCTTGCTTGCAACCCATCCGAGCCTCCTTCTTTTCGACACGATGCGCGGCATCTTTGCTGTCTTGATCGGGCTGTCTGCTGCTCTCGCGGCAGCTGAACCAAGCGGCATACGATGTAGGAGTGAACCAAGCGAGGCTTTCCTTGCAGAGTCAGAGACACTTCATGTGCGCACCAAGCGAGAGTCTCCCTACACCATCCGCAACGAAAGCAGTCTCCTTCTAGACGCCTACTTTCACGTCGTCACGGCTACTCCAAACGAGATCACTGAGGACCAGCTGCACCAGCAGATCAACGTCCTCAATGACAACCTTGCCCCCCATGACATCCAGTTCAAGCTTCGTGGCATCGATTGGACGCTGAACGCCACCTGGGCGAACAACACGTACGACTACTGGATGAAGATGAAGCTCCATAAAGGCGACTATAAGACCCTTAACGTCTACTTCATTTCCAGAATGAATGGCGGTGGTCTCGGTGTAAGTCGTGCCGGTTGTCTTGTAAGGCTCTGCTCACCAGTATGTAGGAATGCACCTTTCCCGAGAACAGCACCATCCCGACCTTTGATATCACACGGTTCATGGACGGCTGCACCGTCGACGCCCAGACTGTCCCCGGCGGGACGAGAAAAAGACGCCAACCTGGGTAAAACAACGACGCACGAGGTCGGCCATTGGTTTGGTCTGTATCACACCTTCTACGGCGGATGCGATTTCGGCGATGCTATTGATGACACGCCTGCTCAGGCCGAGGCTGGCAGTCCAGAGGTCGGGTGCGCGGAGCCTCGAGATACTTGTCCTGACCAGCCTGGCAACGACCCCATGTTCAACTACATGGACTATACGGGAGATGCTTGTTACCGGGAGTTTACACTTGGTCAGAGGGCTCGCATGTTTGAGAACTTCTATGCATATCGTGCTAATGTGTAGTAACTGTTCTCTTACTATCTCACTATAAATTGACGATTTGTTCAACAGTATTATAGGTAGTAAAGCTCTATCTATAGTCAAGCTACTATAATGAACCCTCAATTAATATTACCTAGCATGGATATAATCCAACCTAATCCTGGTTTGTTAGGCCATGTTAGGATTCCGTTGCATCCTCGACATTGCGGCTATGTAACGAGAAGCCTGAAGCATTAGGGCCCTCAAGTCCGCGCTTCAGAGTCAAAGCCGGTATCTCGTAGTCTCCACCATTCTGACGCCGAAAAGCAATAGGCTTTGCCGTGAACAGGGTCTTCATCCTCTGACGAAGTTCATCGGCCGCCTCCTTGAACTGTTCATCAGTGGCTCGATCTGTCCGATACATGGCAAACGACGGCAGAACCTCCATGCCGGTGTAGTAGAAAGTTCCGTGGGTGACGGGGAATAGAAGATCTTCGAGCGGTCCGCCGATTCCTCGGGCAGAGTAGTGTTCTTTCCAACCCCCGAGTGTCACAACCACCATAGCGCGTTTTTCCAAGCAGAATTCCTTCTCCATATCGATCACCCCAGTGCGTCTCGCTGTGCTCTCCAATCCCATATCCGAAACCGAGGGAAAGGACCCTCTCAACCCAGCCTTTCAAAATGGCAGGCATGGAATACCACCACAAGGGAAATTGGAAAATGACAAAGTCGGCCCACTTTAGCTTCTCCTGTTCTTGCCTCACGTCGTCGGTGAGTGTGCCTGAGTATGTTGCAACGGCTGATGCCTTTGTCACTCTGAGACGTTCATCGGCGGGGTGTTGGGGGAAGTCTTCGCGGTCAACTTGGGACTTCCATTTCATGGCGTATAGGTCGGAGACTTTGACTTCGTGGCCTTGGGACTCTAGTTCTTCGACTGCGACTTTGAGGAGGGAGCCGTTGAGGGATTGTGGCTCAGGATGAGCAAAGACAATAAAGACCTTCATTTTGGTAACTGTGGACTTTAGGTATATATAATAAGACTGACTAGCAAAAAGAAAAAGCATTTCTTGAGCATACCGGGCCCTCCCTCTTATGTAGTTTGTTTCCATAACGTGACGACAAAGGTGTGGGTTCGAGATGATTCAAAACCCCTCGATCAGCCAATCACAGACCTATCCGAACAGACCTATCAGGTCTCAGAGGCATATAAAGACTGGAACACTTACCCAGCTGACAAAAGCATCGAACGCAACGTTTGTCCGAGTTCTTATAAATCATCAGATCATGACGGAAAACGCGCAAAAGGTGGCGTGATCTGACAAGTGCCTATGGAGTTTGATCTCGCGAGATAAGCTCGCTTAGTGAAAAAGGATGGGTCGGGCTTGCGTTGAGGAAATAGGCAACTTTTTTTGCTCGCAAGTTTATTTCCTTATTTGTGAATGGTGTACGCGTCGGTGATGAAGTTGGTCCGCACTGCGAATGTTGAACTCTTTGTCAGCAGGCAGAGACATCCTAAGGCATTCCTGTATCTCATATCTGTCCTTTGGGCAAACGCTTATCGCGGTCAGCAACGTGATTAACCACGTGCATTTATAAGGGAGATGTTCCTCTAGAGCTTCAAAGAGGTTAATGTTTCCGCAATAGGGGCAACTTTATAAGCAACGAAGAGCTAAACGAAGAGCATACTAGGTTGATGGTGATGAAACTCTATCTAGTATCGGATTAAGAAACCTCCCGCCTTAAGGTGATAGTATTATATCCGAACTCATCAACATATAGGAACCAAAAGTTTCATCACCAATCATGCCTAGTATAATGAATGATATTTGTCAACCTGCTGTCAAACCTGCTTTAGAAGATAAATGCGGATCAACCCCATTAACATGAACCAAGATAAATACTGAGGAACAAAACGACCCAAGTTCAATGCATGGGCCGAATTTATAGCTTTGCAATAAGAATAGTGGTCTGGATCGGGTCATAAGAACAAAAACACAATGACCCAGGTGGGCCTAGACACTCGTACTCCTTAGACCGCAAAGAGGAGGGTCGTGTTTACCCTAGAGAGGCCTGCAAAGACAGAATTTCAGTATTTGAGATGGCAGTAGTAAGGGGTGCAAGGATTATTAAGTTATGAAAAATGTGCTATTCTTTACATTACGGGGCTTAGGTGAAATGAATCTCATGGGTCTTAAAATGAGCGAATATCTTCGCCAAACACAGCTGTATTGAAGTTGTTTAACCTTATAGCACACTAAAAGGTTGATGAGGGCAACCCAGCAAGAGAAATATAACTTTTTATATAATTAAGCCATTAAAAGCACAGTTGTATGGTTCCCTTCTTTAGTTATGCACGGCTTTCCTCTAAAGACCTTCGACCCTAGATATCATAGGCCTTGGTGAGCAAAGACGGGAAAATGTCGACATGATCTCCTTCAACACAAAGCTGTCTCTCCAAGGACCCAAAGCCAGCCCATCTTGCTCTGCCAATATTCTCTCGCCTGCCGAGATGTGCCGACGTGCACTGTCGTCGCGGTTCTGGAGCTCCTCGCAAACGGTGAGCAAGACACAGGCGATGAGTATGATGATGACATCGACGTTCTGAGAGCGGCTCAGAATCTGCAGCGCCCTGCTGTAGTGGGCAAGGAAAGGGATGTTGTTGCTCGAGCTCAAGTTTGCTGCTGCGATGACCAGGTGCTTGATGCTTTCATCAACATGACTGGCCTGCAGCACGACCATGCCCCAGAAACCCTCTGTACCATAGCCGGAAAGCATTGGGGCATACAGCTGGCTGAACATCTGGAACGACTGTCTCGACCTAGCGGGGCATGCACCAGGAGTTGAGCAGGACCCTGTAGCTGGGCCCATGACAACTATCGAGACTGCGTCCAGCCTGGGCTGCTTTGGTGGGGGATAGCCGTCACATTTCCGACCAGTGGAGGTACAACGCCTGCATGATGGCTTCTTCTCGTCGCACTTGACACGTCGGATCCTGGGAGTGTTAGATGCTCCGGAGATAACCTGGGGTGTATGTCTTTACTGAGCTCGCTTACCTACAGGTGATGCACCCACCGTTGCTCCGTCTGTGCCCCGTTGGCCCGCTGCCGCATTCTTTACCAGTTGAAGCCATATCATCGGTTCCCTGTCAAAGAAAATTCGGATGAAGATTTTCATGGCAACGTGAGATCCGGATCTTTAACTCGGAGATAACGTCGTCCTGGTTGAGCACCCACAAGTCAACTCTGATTGGCTTGCTCGGTAACTAACGACTAGCGTCAACCAGGGGAGCTACAAAGTCACCGTTGATTGGTCAGGGCCTTAACCTCCTGTTCGTCGTCGTGGATTGCATCCAAGGCATGAGACGTATTTGCAACGATGATTCTGGAGATGAGAGCCCGGATTTTACTATTCGACTCTCCTAAAGCCGTTATGAGCTTACAAATTCATCGCGTTTCGTGAATGAAGCTCAATGAATTGCCTGTGAAGTGGGATTATAAAGAGCTCCGGATGCTCATGATCGAATGGTAACTCATCCTCATCATTCCAACCTCAAGCAATCACTCAGACAGCCCAACTCTAACTATTACCAAGTTCATTCCCCTTTACAACATCATGGCATCCCAGGATCTTCCAATTTCCCTCAAGAACAGCTTGGATACTACCAAGGTGGACTATGCCCAACTGGGAGCATCTGGACTGCGCGTCTCAGTTCCAATTCTCGGATGCATGTCCTTTGGTTCCAGGAAGTGGCATCCATGGATTATCGAAGAGGGTGAAGCCCTCGAAATTCTCAAGGCTGCCTATGACAGAGGTATCAACACCTGGGACACAGCCAACATGTATTCCAATGGCATCTCGGAGGAGATTCTCGGAAAGGCAATCAAGAAGTTCAACATCCCCCGCCACAAGCTTGTCCTCATGACAAAGTGCTCCGTCTTTGTTGGTGAGGATCTCGAGGTCGTGGGTCCCGCTCATGGGCAGTTCATGGCCCAGAGCAAAGACTACGTCAATCAGGGAGGTGAGTATACTTTATCCCTTACACTTTAGACCTGGATACTGATATGTCAGGCCTCTCTCGCGCCGCCATTTTCAACGCCGTCGAAGCATCGCTAGCTCGCTTGGGAACTACCTACATCGATATCCTTCAAATTCACCGCTACGATGAATCCACCCCGCCTGTAGAGACAATGAAGGCCCTCCACGACCTCGTACAGAGTGGTAAAGTCCGCTACCTTGGCGCAAGCTCCATGTGGGCTACGCAGTTTGCGAACCTGCAGCATGTAGCAGAGCGCAACGGTTGGACCAAGTTCGTGGCGATGCAGAACTACTATAATCTGTGCTACCGGGAGGAAGAGCGAGAAATGAACCGTTTCTGCAAGGAAACCGGCGTGGGAATTATCCCGTGGTCGCCTCTATTCGGCGGCTTACTGGCTCGTCCATTCGGTGTCCAGGAGTCTGAACGCTCCAAGATTCCGTCTCCGTTTGGCTCGGCAGTCACTGCAGCCGACGAACAGATTGTGAAGAGGGTTGAAGAAGTGGCCGGAAAGAAAGGTTGGAAGATGGCTCAGGTGGCCCTGCTTTGGCTGCGGAGCAAAGGCGCGATTCCGATTGTCGGTCTGAACTCGATCTCCAAGGTTGAGGAGGCTGTTGATTTGCGTGGCAAGGAGCTGAGCGCAGAGGAAGTGGAATATCTAGAGGAGCTTTACATTCCTAAGCCCATTGCAGGACACTTTTAGATTTTGTCATCTCACTAGGTGGTTAGCTACTCTACCGGGTAGTCGCTTGCGTTTATTCAATGTCAGTCATTACTGCTCCTAGCCTAACGCCTCATGCCACACGTCAAAGTACCTATCCTGCTCAGTCTGGTATGAGATGTGAGGATCGGATTGGCTCCGGGGCGCCTTATTGCGTCTAGCCAGAGAGACTGGCGGAGAAAACCCCGGAACCCAGTCAATACATGGCGTCCTGTTGCTCCTTGGCCGTTGCTGCTAGAGCAGCTAAAGGATCGACGACAGCCACGAACCGCTATCAAAGAAAGACAGGTCGAAATTCGACAAGGAGAGGAACCTTCTATGCCATAGAGACATATCTATTTATTCAATCCCTGTATTCTCAACGTGGTATAGTATGAGACCTTCTTACATCCTATTGGCCGCCAGTCCTGTTGCTGCCTACACTGCCCCTCCCTTTTTCACCTCCCTCCTCAACTTCTTCAATGTCTTTTCTTTTTTAAATTCTCTTATTATCACGTTTTTAAATCATGAGCATCCATCATCTTGAACGCATTCAGTTTGGCAACCGTGATGGCTTGTCGCTGTGGATTCGCTGGAACAAGGCACGAATGATTGTGCACATCGATCCATCCCCAACTAGGGACTTGATGCAGGATTCTCTCATCAAGGAGTACGACGAAGCGGTTTTGACAAGCGATAATGCGCAAGGAGCCATGATGGATAAGATCTTGGACATCGTCGTTGAAGTTGGGAGGTCAACGTTTGACCAGATTATCCCACCGAAAGAGCCTACTCTGCCACTTTCCCTGCATTCTCTTCTTTTCCCAGAAGAGTCTGCATTTCTCTTTTACACTCAACACAAACATGGAGAGTGGATACTCGAAAGATATTCGTCTCAAGACCTCAGCCCCGACGTCTCGTTGGAGGCAGAACCGCCACTCAATCTTGAGCTTATCCAGAGTTCGGATCTACCCACAGTCTTGACCAAAGACATTTTCATCGTGGATGAAATCATCAGCGACGGACAAATCTCTCGTGTTCTTGTGGGCGATCAAGAAATGTGCGCCAAAGTCGGGATTGATCTACCGATTCAGTCTATGCAAAGGGAGCTGGATACACTTTTGAAGATTCGGGCCTCCCAACATGCAGACACTATCCGTGTACCAAAAATCCTCGGTTTGGTCAAGAATCCAGTCGATGACAATATTGTTGGGTTCCTGAGCCAGTACATCCCTCCACCGGATGTTCTCTTCCTTGTCAGTCTTGGAGATGTGAGGGCTTCCTCGTTTGCCGGGAGCAGGAGGAAGAAGTGGGCAACACAAGTGCGAGAAACGGTCGAAATGTTACATGAAATTGGGGTGGCATGGGGAGATGGGGAGCCCTCTAATGTCTTGATCCATAATGACACTGATGATGCGTGGGTTATTGACTTTGATGGTGGATGGATGGATGACTGGGTGGGAACGACTGTTGGGAGGGACGAGGAAGCAGTTAAGAAGATATTTGAGTTTCTGGAAGTTTAATGCCACTTTAGCATCATGATCAGGTAGTCGTGCTATATCTGAAGGATAGAGAGTTATGGATTGCTGAGTGGTATGAAGGAACTAAGACGTTGCTGTGTGAGCTGTGCAAGGAAGAATATTGGCTATTTGTTATATATTAACCGGATAGTTCACGGTATATACGCGAGAACTCCCCTTGGGATCAAAGAAGGCCCTTGACAGGTTCTTAATACTTGTTCTGCACCTCAACAAGTCGCTGGGTGGCTGTCTCAGTCTTGTGAAACCTCCAAGCCTTGATCTTCCTCTCAAACAACTCATCCAGCTCAGCAGCGGAACGACTAACATAAAAGATTAGCCAGAGTCAATTTGATAATGAAAGGTTCACTCACCCTTTGGTCTCAGGGATCAGAAGCCACATTCCGATCACAAAGGGAAGACCGACGCCGGCGTAAAACCAACCCGTCTTGAAACCCCAGTTCCACTCATGCTCGTTGACCATGTAAGGGACAAGGACGTTCATGACGATGCCGACGACACAGGTGATGGCGGCGCCGAAACCGGCAGTATAAGGTCGAAGCCGTTGCGAGGAGATTTCGCCGATGTAGCCCCAACCCGCGGCTCCGTTAGCGGTCATACCAATGTCTGTTACTGAAGTTAGCTTTGAACGAGCCGAGAGATGGACCAAACTCACTCCAAAAGCAGGCAAAGAGCACAAAGACGTAATCCATTGCCTTTGTCTTCTTGATAAGGCCTAGGACTCCGATGACTGCACAAGCGAGCATCTCCACCGTGGTGGACGTACAGGCGATCCATCGGCGGCCAACACGATCAGCAACAAGAATGATAATGACGATGGTGGCAATATTGATGCCAGAAGTAATGCACTTCACAGTGAATGGCTTGGAAACACCTGCCTGCTGGAAGAAGTAGGTGCCAAAGCTAGAGAAGAGGGTAAGACCGAGAAACTGCTGGGAGAGATTGGCCCAGAGAGCTGTCACAGTGCGTCTTCCATCAGTGCCTCTAAAGATGGACACCCAACTCTGGCGCTTCTGCTCAATCGCGACGGCCTCTTCGTGTTCGGCAGCGAGAATCAAGACTTGGAGTTGCTGATCGATGTTGTAGTCGGGCACTCTGCCGTGTAGTTGCTGCATCGCCTTGCGGGCTCGCTCGTAGTTCTTCCTCCCAACACACCAGGCTGGCGACTCAGGTAGGAAGACATAGATAAGAAGCATAAGACCGATTTGTGCCCATTGGGTATAAATCGGGACTAGCCAGTTCATCTCGTGTGTTTTGTTCAGAACATTGAGTGCCACATTGGCAGAGAAGGTGCCGACAGTCCACCAGAAGCTATAGCACATGAGAAGACCGCCGCGGATTCTCACTGGTGCAACTTCGGAGATGTAGATGGGCAAGGTGGACTGAAGACAACCGACACCGATGCCAGCGAGGAGCTTGCCAACCAGCCAGACCGGCCAAGTCCGTGCAAGGGACTCAGTCATGACGCTCATGGCCAAGATGAACCAGTAAGTGTACATGGCAACTTTCCTACCAAATCGACTCGAGACAAAAGCGAGGGAGGTCATTCCGATGACTTGGCCGACGGACATGATGGAGCTCCAGCCGCTAAGGATGGGAGATTCGAGAAAGGGGTTTCCTTCGACGTCGTGCTTGGTGGCAAACTGGTGGACGAAGCCCTTATTGGCGACAATGCTAGCGTTCATACTAAAAGCTATCAGCTATTGTCCATAAGAGGTGGGTGATGTCTTACCCAACTTGGAAGCCATCAGTTGCAGCACTGAAAGCCGCAAAGAAGCATACAGCCGTAGCGACCTTGAACGTCTTGACAGTCTGCCACGGCGTCAGGTGTTCGTAGCCAGACGCCGCTTGACCCTTGCTGGCGGCATCGACAGCAGCTTCAGACTCTTTGAGACCCAACTCGATGGGAGCCTCTGCGTGCTCCACGTTCTCTGTCTCCTTGAGGGGCGCCATGGTGAAGGATGCGAATGTGGGGCAGGTTCATGCAGAATCTGGGGATTTGGAGAAATGAACGATCACTTCGCTGTTTTAATAGTTAATAACTCGGTAGACAATAAAGCGAAGGACGAAGTACCTAGCTAAATGCGGAGGCGAGCTGGGTATATCTGCCAAGCATGGAGTGGAGGATCTCCTGTGTTCCGAAATGGACATCGAATCAGGTGGTGATCCGGTCGGAAGTCGAGGCCTGCTGGCTGAAGCTAACGTCCAGACCCGGAGAGTCTATCCCCAGGTTAAGTCGCTCCCCGCATCACTTGATGGATTCATTTTGCGGGAAAAGGCGGAGAACCAGGGGAGGGCTAGTTGGACGTGGGGCGGACTCAGCAGGGTATCAGGAGAGAGTAACTCGTCTATGGCCATGTCCTGGTTGGATAGAATAGAGTAGGTTCGCTATTGTTTGTCCCGAGGTTTGAATTGTTAGGTAAATGCATACAAAGGAGGTTGGTCAAACGGTTCACTCGGCAGTTGACGCGGGATGGTTGTTACGGAATAACTCGACGGAATAATATCACGGAGTAATAGCACGGAATAACTCGACGGAATAATATCACGGAGTAATAGCACGGAATAATGGGCTTACAGTGAAACAGTAAAGACAAGTCTTAGAAGGATATTGGAAGAATTGAAGATGACGTAGGATAGTTCTCTTGAGCGATTCTCCAAATGCCTCACATATTCCTGCGATGGAGATTTGGACCCAAGGTGACCCCGACAAGTTGACCAACCTGGGGTGATGGCTGCATAGCAACTGGGATCTGGGACTCAAGGGCGGAGAGAAATTTGGTATCAAGCATAAGCACAGGGACAGTCTTGTGCTTTACTGGAAACGGCCTGGAGAGAACTCCATCTGAACACATGAGACCCGCACTAAACCAACCCTTTTAGGGCAAGAATAACTAGATTTAAGGCCTAAGAATTCTAAGAAAATTATTAAAAGTAATTTAATAGCATTAGAAGATAATTATTATTATTTCTCTTTTTTATCTCGTAGTTTACTAATAATTAGACTGCAAAGTTAGGCCCTTCTGTTACCTTAGCTTGGGCAGGTCTCAAGTTTTTCTACAACCGCGTGCCCGCGTACTCGTACCGATCGTGAGACATGGCGGCATGCATGGCCAGTCCCCATAAGCAGTAAAGTTTAGAAGCCTAGCTATTTGTACGCGACCTTTTACATCAGGAACAGATCCTATGGCTGGAATGTCACTGGAAGTAGACCTCTTGTACTCTCCTTTTATCCAACACCAAGCAGACCTGGAGGAATTCCACGAGTGCCAAATGTGAAATGTCTAATCTGCAACTCATTTCTATATGAAAACACTAAAAGCATGTGAACAGTTCCCGGCCAAGCTCTTCAAATCTTTCCATTGGTCTTCTGAGATCGACGTTTGCGAAACGTCTCTCTGAGGTAGCGCGATGAGTCCTTAGGCGCACGCTTCAAGGTTGAAAAGTCAACATGTGTGATACCAAAGCGTGGCCCAAATCCAGCTGACCACTCTTTCGTAACATTAGTTTCGCCGGTGTGTTAGAAATGGGGGAGGGAAACGTACCAAAGTTGTCCATCAACGTCCAGACGTAATACCCTTGTACAGGCACACCATCTTCATAGATAGCCCGAGAGATGGCATCCAGATATAGACCAAAGTATCTCGTGCGGAACTTGTCCTCAATAGCCACGCTGACATCATCCTCACCAGGACAAGGGCATCCATTCTCGGTGATAGTAACAGGGAGTTGGTATCGGTTCCACACCCAGTTTAGCAGTTTGCGGAATCCTTCTGGTGCAACACGAAGCCACTTTGTGCCTGAAACAGGACCAATCTCGACGCCTGCATGATTGACGGAACCTTCTTCAATGTTACCCGTCCAGTCGTCGTCTGCTGGAGGAGCCGGGAGGGCACGGGCATATTTCGTTGAGTAGTGGTTCATGCCGTAGAATGCGTTGATGCGGCTCGTGTCTCGTAGTAGTTGACGTTCCTCGGGAGTAAACTCTGGTAGCCTGGAGCCGAGATATTCTCTCATGGAGGCGGGATAGTCCTGACCAAGAAAGACGGGGTCGCCAAACCAACCGATGTAGAATTCTAGCCGTCTTTGAGCAGCTTCAATATCTACCTGGCTATCCGAGTAAGGCTCGTAAAAGTGTCCGTTCAACACAATAGAGATTTCGCCTTTTTGAGATGCAAACTCTTTGCTGTACATCTGCACCACTTCCGCGTGAGACAAGATGAGAGTGTGTCCCACGCGCCATGGTTCCGTCTTGGTGTCGTTGCCGGCAGCAGCACATCTCCCTGGAGCGAGGACGCCATTATGATGAGCAAAGATGGATGTGATGTAAGGTTCGTTGAAGGTGACCCATTTCTTGACTCTGTCACCAAACCGTGAGAAGCAGAGCCTCGCGTAATGGATGTAATCAGCCTTGAACTCTTCCGTGTTTAGAAAGGCGCCATATCGGTCGTATATGCCCTGAGGAGTATCCCAGTGATACATGGTCGCGACAGGCTCAATACCTTTGGCCAGGAGCTTGTCGATGAGGTCGTTGTAGAAGGCGATACCCTTTTCATTGATGGGATCGCCACGGCCACCGAGAGGGATCATTCGCGACCAAGAAATGGAGAAGCGATACACGTCAACGTCAAACGACTTCATCAAATCAACATCCTCTTGGACACGATTATAATGATCGCACGCTATATCTCCATTCTGGTTGTTGGTCCGCGATGGTGTGAGGTGTGTGTACGTATCCCAAATGGACGCACCCTTGCCATCCTGAGTAGCCGCACCCTCAACCTGGTATGCAGCCGTGGCGGTGCCCCATTTGAAGTCGGGAGGGAGGGGAAGATCCTGGACGGGTAGGTCGTGACCGGTTGACTTGCTGTACGATGTGACGACATCGTCAGCTAGGAACATGGACGCCTCGTTGGCCATTGTGAAAGAGAGGAATAACGTAGTAGAAATTGACCTACCGACAGACCGACCAAACCTCCTTCATCTTTTATAGAGCACAAAAACAGATCATCAAGGATCTTTACACCCTAACAGCCTATCTCACCATGCTGAGGCTGTGACGGCTTCTCCACATTGTTGATGCCCCTGGGTGAGTTTCCCGATATGTTTCCCGACAGTTTTCCGCCGCTAATGCACATGGCCAACTTCTCCTGTCATGCGGAGACCGGAGCACCTGGCAGAGACGGAGTTTTTAGCGCGGCCAAGACTCGCCATTTGCAGGTAATACTCCGATAAGTCAGGAATAAGGCTGACTGACCATTGCTATTGGCTGGTTTGCGTTTGCTGATTCGCCGTTTCTCCGTGACCGAGTCAGAATCCATGAGTGGGCACATGAGGGGTTAGGATCACGAAGGATGCTACCACGGACTCAGCTCGCGTCAATTGCTCCCGAATCTGATCATATGGTGGATTCCAAGGGGCCGTATAAGAGATTAAATGATCGGGCTTTGATCAAGAGGGGCCCGAAAAGAGTCTGCAGTCAGGTTCTCGACACTTTAATCTCGCTCCCAAGGCCACAGCACAAAGATGGCGTCCGTCATTGACGTTCAGTTTGAGCACTACCACGCCCCAAACACCCTAGGGGTCCAGGAATCTAAACCGAGAATATCATGGAAGATTCAAGATGCAACCGGCTCGTTCAAGCAAACTAGCTACGAGATTGAAGTGAGCGATGGCAACGCTAACAAACAACAACACCTTGCCTTGACTGCGAAACGAGCGTCAAACCTCTCGAACCTTGTCCCGTGGCCATTCGACCACGCTCTCCGCTCTCGGCAAAAGATCTCCCTCCGGGTAAGGCTCTATGATGACAAGGACAACGTCACTGCTTGGAGCGAACCCGCACATCTCGAAACTGGCCTCCTCGAGCGTCAACATTGGCAATGTCAGCGTATTACTGCTCCTTGGGGTCCTGGTACCTCTGAGCCAGACCCAGAACAGCTCTACCGGAAGGAGTTCCAACTTTCGGGTGAGGTGGAGCAAGCGAGACTCTACATCACGTCTCAGGGCGTCTACGAGGCCGAAATCAATGGGCAACGTGTTGGAGATTACTTCCTCGCTCCTGGATGGACCGCCTACGGTAACAGACTGCAGTACCAGACATACGATCTGACGTCAGCGCTGGTTGAAGGTGCCAACTGTATCGGAGTTCGTCTTGCGGAGGGCTGGTTCTCTGGTCGGATCGGCTTTGAAGGAGGACATCGAAATATCTGGGGTCCTCACACTGCTCTTCTGGCACAACTTGAGGTTCTCTATGCCAATGGTCATTCTGAGACTATTGTTTCTGATGGGTCTTGGACTGTGACTAAGGGGCCTATCAAGCTTGCGGAGATTTACGACGGAGAAAAGTACGACGCACGAGATGAGATTGAATCTTGGTCAACCACCGCGATGGACAGGGCTGCCTCCAAATGGGAACCCGTTCTGGTGATGGAGAACCTATCTTCGGAGATAGAGCTTACAGCCGGCTATGGAGAGCCCGTCCGTCGGGTTGAAGTGATCAAACCCTCGGAGAAGATCACCACACCATCTGGAAAGACTGTCCTCGACTTTGGCCAAAACCTCGTCGGATATCTTCGTCTTAGAGGCATCAAAGGTCCTCGGGGACACAAGATCACGCTCCGCCATGCAGAAGTCTTAGAGAATGGAGAACTCGGGACACGTCCGCTCCGTATCTGCAAGGCGACAGACGAGTATACCTTGAAAGGTGATGAGAGCGGTGAGACATATGAGCCTCGATTCACATTTCACGGATTCCGATACGCCGAGATCGATGGATGGGTTGGCGATCTGGACTTGGAATCAGTCGAGGCTATCGTCTGCCACACCGACATGAAACCCGTTGGCGGGTTCGAGTGCTCTGATCCTTTGCTCAATCAACTCTACAAGAACATCATCTGGGGAATGCGAGGAAACTTCCTCTCCGTCCCCACCGATTGCCCTCAACGCGACGAAAGGCTCGGTTGGTCCGGAGACCTGGCACTCTTTGCCCCAACTGCAACTCTCATCTACGACTGTTTCGGCATGTTGAAGAATTGGCTGATTGACCTGCAGCACGATCAAAATGTGCTTGATGGAGTGCCGCCCATGGTTAGCCCCGACGCTACTATTGCAGATCCCATCTGGTGTAGGAGAGTCCCTTGTGCCATTTGGCATGATGTTACGATTCTTGCGCCTTGGGCTCTTTATCAGGAGACGGGAGATGAGAGTATTCTCGCGCAGCAGTATAATAGCATGACGACTTGGATGAAGGTGATTCCACGAAAAGACCACTTATGGGATCCGGAGCCGTTTCAACTTGGGGTAAGCATAGCCCTTGACTCATAACAGCGTTTTTACTGACTTCTCCAAGGACTGGCTTGACCCAGCAGCACCTCCTGACGCCCCATGGAAGGGAGCAACAGATGCTAAACTGGTGGCCAACATGTTTCTTATCCAAAGTCTGGACTTGATGGTCAAAATATCGGCCATCCTCGGCCATCACGACGAGAGCGCCAAGTTTCAAGCAGAGTCTGAAGCTGCGAGGGGCGCATTCCAAGATGAATACGTGACACGCAACGGCCGCCTAGTCTCCGACTCTCAAGCAGCATACGCTTTAGCAATTTGTCTCAACATTCTATCTCCTGCACAGAAGAAACACGCAGCGGATAGACTTGCCTGGCTGGTGCGAAAGAACAATTTTAGAATCGGGACAGGTTTTGCCGGAACGCCGTATCTCTGCGAAGCTCTCGCTTCCACGGGACATTTCCAAGTTGCCTATGCCGCGATGCTCGAGAAAGGCTGCCCCTCGTGGCTTTACCCCGTTACCATGGGAGCGACTACCATGTGGGAAAGATGGGATAGCATGCTACCAGATGGTTCCATCAATCCAGGTGAGATGACCTCGTTCAACCACTACGCCTTCGGTGCTATTGCCAAGTTTCTGTACGAGAGACTTGCTGGGCTGCAAAGACTCGAGCCAGGGTGGAAACGGTGTCGAGTTGCTCCCACTATTGGGGCAGAGTTTACAAGTGCCTCGGCATCTCACATTACTCCTTACGGCAAGATTTCCTGTTCTTGGGAGACATCGCCAGTCAAGGAGTCGCCGAGGAGCGAGAACATTAGGCTTCGGGTCACAGTGCCCCCTAATACTACTGCCGAGGTGGTTATTCCTGGGAAGGATGGGGATAGGACGGAAGTAGTTGGGGCCGGTGAGTGGGAGTTTGAGTCTCTTTTCGAAAGAGACGACTCATGGCCGGTTCTACCCTTGCCACCAAAGTCCTAGTTGGATAGGGTGTATTGCGGGCCACACAATAGAGAGAGATAGTATGGTCCTAATCAAAGATACAAGTAAATAAGCTGCACTGGTGCCATCTTCTGGCGCAGTTATCTCATCAAGGGTCGAGCTTCAACTATAATAAAGAACACAATCGGGGATAACTTACACAACATGACATGCTACACCCTACAGTGCCCCTTCCGTGTAATAGCATCATAGTGTATCAACTCGTTCAAAGTGCTATACGCCAATAGCAACCTAGTTGTCGTCACTCACTCTGCAGAGCCTGTTTATGATGTGCACAGCCGGATCAACAACTCCGCGAAGTTCCCACGAATAACCGTAGTTGAGACCAGGAGTCGGATCAACAAATCCGGCCAGTAACAGCGAATAACGGGAAGTGTGCACACCGGCATAAAATCTTTCGAGAGCGAATCCCAGTGCTTCATCAGGAGATTCATGGAGTGATACCCATAGAAATGTGGTGAGGATATAGTGCCTGAGCTGCTTGATATCAAGCCTTTCCAAACGAATGAGCAGTCCGTAGCCCTGCAAGCAAAGATGTGCCACATATCTAGACTCTTCGTCAACAGTCCTTTGGAGGAACTGCCAAACGCGGTTTGAGTCTAGCTCTAATTTTGATATCGTATGCTTACCGTCAGGTGACTCTTCATTACTTATCATTACTTCTCGCAAGTGCCAATCGACGCGTTGAACAAGCTTACGGTACTTGGTTGATATGAAGCGGAATATTGATCGTAAACCGTGAAGGTCTATGAACTCGTCGTCATGACGTATGACTGCCGATCGTAGAATAGAGCATGACGACATGCTTCGAATTTGAAAAAGTTCGTCCTGGGATTTTCATCCTCTTCCAACAGTCTATAAAAGCACAGGCCCCGACGTGTCGGATCGCGGCTTGACTCCAAGGCGTAACGTGTGATGTAATCATTGGCCTCGGATGCTAAACAGAATAGATCGCAAAGGATGGGGAGATTACCCTCCCACTCTGCAAGACTTGGTGTTGGGAGGTTGTTGATTTGTTCAACTTTGACCTTCGCCTCGGCAGGGTCCAGGTAAGGAATATGATGCTGAATAGCCCGAAGACGAGTAAGGTGCGGTGCTATGAATATGGGATATTCATCTTCAAGCCCCTTCAGCACCAAGCCTAGATATGGCTGGAGTATATGACGACGGCGAAGGTCGAAGTACTGAAATGCTCCTGGGCAAGCTGAGAGGAATGATCGGAGATCAAGAGGGGAGTCTAGAGTTCGGAGGAGGTGAACCATAAGTTCGGCTGGTAACTTGTTGAAAAGGGACATGTTGATGGCATCGTCGAGAGAAACTGACCTGAACTGATCTGGATATAGAGGACGTCGAGAGTTGATGTTGGTGCTGTGTTTCCGTTTCCAATGAGCGAGGCTAGGCTGATATAAAAGATCAACCGCATGATTCATTACTCGACCGTGTGAAGGTTGTTGGGTAACTCAAATTTGTTCGCCTATCGGGTCAGGTGACCTTCTACTTCACGGGAAGATATTGAGATAAGGTTCAAATCACAGAGCGTTCTTTCGGCATTGGGCTTTGATGCTGGCTAATGTCCTACTTATGTCGTCTTGGGAAGATCCATGGTGTACAGGCTGAGTCTCGACTGAATCCAACGTTCAATAAAAGTCTGAATCTCATCACTGTTCTTCTCCATGAACATCATGTGCCCATTCCCATGGATTCCAACATCTCCAAGCTCTACATGCTCAGTCTTGGAGCAACCAGCTTGCTTGAGGTAATTGGCCGTGCAATAGTCGTAAGGCATGTGATAAGAAGCTTCTCCCGTGATCATAAGGATAGGCTTGTCCAGAAGGTTTACCAACTGACGGGGCTGAGGGTCATCGGCTTGCAGAGTACAGTCGCTGTAGCCCTCTCCCTTTGAAGAAACACGTGTCTTGGCGATATCGACCATGGGATCCGTGACGGCAGGTTCGTAAGTGAGGGGAATGTCCGTCAAACCCCATTGACGAGGATTGTCGCCACCGAAAACAAAGATTTCGTCGACGAACGGAGGTCCACCTGCTTCAAGCAGGATAAGTGCTTTGGCTAGCGCAGGTCGGGCATCTGCAATGAGAATAGGCATGAAACTGCCTTGACTATGACCCAAGAGGATAGCAGGTCGACCAATCTTGTCCAGCAGAGCCGCTCCCGCAGCTTGAACAGCTGCCTGTTGATACGTACTGTTGTCGATAAACTGTACGTTTGCACTATAAAAGGCATCAAAGATTGGATCCCCTCGGAGACCTGTGCCGGGCCACTGAGTGTGGTTCACAGCCTGGGGCCAAATCCCGAACTTGTGCGTGGCGGTGAAAGCCTTCTCGATCGTCTCAGCAGAGAGTGCTGTAGGTTGCTTAGCCCCGTATGAAGGCATCCACGCCGAACGACCACGGAAGGTTTGGTCGACGATGTATACTTCATAGCCTTGACTGATGAACTGAGAAGCCCAGCCGCGGCCGCCGTCTGGCTTGTTCAAGAAGTTCTCGGATCAACATTAGCACCATGACATTTTTAAGGGGGCTGTAATCTAATTATACTCACACTGCCTGTCTGCGCTTGACCGTGAATGAGAACAATTGGTGTGTCTTGGGTTGCACCACCAACTGGTAGCAATTTCTCAACGTACATCTGATCGCGAAAGAGGTGACCACCATTTCCATCTTCAACGTATTCGCCGCCGACATAAAAATAGGTACGAATGGATGGCTCCTCGGCTTCGGATCTGACATGTTGCGAAGAGGCTGCCACTAGACACTGGCTTGTCACCAAGGCAGCCACAGCCGTGACCGCAGTAGTGAAATGCATTAGGGACGACTTGATTTGATAGTCTTTATCCGGATACGCGGTTTTTCGTAGCGTGAGAATGAAAAGATGACCTTTCACGTGGGATGGAATGAAGCCAAGAGGGGTTAACGATGTCGATCACAGGATATCACATGACATTCAACTTTCGGCCCCCGAGTTCTTGAGATGTTTGTCTCACCTTGGCTGCCGTACAACCCGTCATACTCCGCTGTACGATGCAGCTGATTTTCAAACTGGCTTCTTACATGAACAATTGAACTTCTTATTTAGGCAGGAAACACAAAGGGTTTGTGCTATATCGTGAGCTATTAGATGAGAATTCCTCCGAAAGAAGCAATTCCTTCGAGGAACTTGAGTGCCGCTGATGTCAACATTGACTTTTTTGCACTACAGTACTTCTGTAGTCGTTCATGCAGGCCCCGTACAATCTCCTTGACTCGAACTACGTTGGAATAGTTACATGGCTTCACCGTTAAGCTCACCAAGAAAATTACCATCTTCAAGCGTTTATTATTAGTCTTGACGAACTTCTGCTTTTTCTGAGGCGCAAGAGATTACTTCAAATACCAGGCCCTCATAAACCCTTGTGGCGTTGTTGAGACGCTCGGAGTAAAAAAAGAAGCAACACCAAGACATACACGGAGTAGATCTACATTACGGACCCCTAGGATTCGCCCTACGACGTCGATCCCTCATATCAACTACGTGGCGCTTTTGTCACCGAAGTAACACTCCCCCCAACAAACGCCGCACGACGACATGTCACCCTGACACCGGTCCCTTAATCATGCAGAAAGAATGTGACTGCGTCTTGGCATTGGATTGGCCTTCTGTACGAAGGGAACGGAGAGGAGTTACATATATTGCTCGTCAAGTATCCACCTAGAGTGCTGCTCGCTCAGTGCTTACTCACGAGTCAGCATTCAACAGCTCCGCGCTGGCTCGGCCGCCGTGCTGACGCTTGCTGGAGCCTCATATCGCCAAGGCGCAGCGGCGCAATCCTTGGCGCGGCCTCTAGTCTTTCCTTGTCGCCGGATGCTACGTTGGGTAGGTAGTGTGTGTATACCAGGGGTGAGTGCTAAGAAGAAAGAGGTTTCTAACGTATTAAGGGATAAAAAGCTTGTAGGAGGAATGGCGATTACACGTGTATCTCTTCCAGGAGGATGTCTTGCAGCAAGGCTCAACCCTGCCACTAGCGCTTCAAGTGCCGACACCTCGACGGGATGACGCGGGCCAAGGCGTCAGCCCGCGTGGGAGTCAACGTTGCTACTATCAACCTCACCATGTCTCAATGGGACACTCGTATCTCTCGCCTCTGCAATGGCTGGAAAGAGGACCCCAATTGACCCCATGCTCACTCATCCCGAATAGCATCAGATATGATATACGACAAAGTTCTTTTTAATACCTACCTTCCATTTGCAGCCTGCATGCGGGTTTATCCGTATCAGACGCGGACGGAGATATGTAAGCACCAATCTCGACCGCCATGACATCCGATTCGTCTCTCGCAGGGGTTGGCAGATCGTCTAGGTGCCGAGGTCCGTCGTAGCCCTATGGACTTTCGAGTCTCCCCCCCATCCATCCATGTCAAGGATATCTGCGGGTGAATAACCGAATTCCCTGCTCGCCAAGCCGGTTTCCTCGATCTTTTCCGTCGATCGCAGCTTCTAATCCAGGCAAAGGGTCTCAGCGCCAGCGTAAACAAGCTTTTCTGTTGTACTCAGCCTTGGGCTAGAACTCAAACCAGGAGGCTGTCTAGCGTTGAATAACATCCTTTGCATATACCCCCCCTAGGCAGATTCGAGTCTTTAGAATCGAATCAGTAAGCCTGAGACACAGTTGTAAGCAAGATGGCCTCCGTGGAGCTGCTGCGAAACGGCCTCTCCACTGTGGCTCATTCCAGGAATGGTTGAGGGCATAAGCTCGTCTTCTTCTTTCGGTCTGCAACGGGGGGCCAGGGGGGGTGTAGTTGCAGCGTTGAGGCGAGCCGTTGCTACATGGAACCTGTAGACGTCAGCCTCCGGCTTACCGATACTCCATTGAGGGAAGAGAACGAGGCTTGGGGGTTCGAGGGTTTGTAGGAGGGACCCTTTTTATTTGCGGATGATTTGCAGTCCCGAGGCCTTGCCCCCTGGAGTCCTGGCCGTTAAACTTGCGGATTACTCCGGCCGTATACTAAACTATCGGATTTCCCTAGCCTTTGTTGGGTCAGAGAATCATCGAAAAAACTACCCACACCATGACCATGCTATCTGATCCGTTCCGAATTATCGACGACCATGCGTCCACCATCACGCCACCTGTACCGCGCCCACAGAAACCCGTCCGACTGAGGCTCGCTTGCGATGCTTGCACTGCGGCCAAGGTTAGGTGTAGCAAGACTCACCCGTGTGAGCGGTGCATAGACAATGGGCAAGAATGCTTCTACAGCGCTTCTCGACGACATGGCAAGAGATCTCGACATAGAAAGGCCGAGTCTGATGCTCAACGTTCTTCTTCGAGCGAGGTTCCAACACCTGGAGCTATTGCGGTGTCAAACGGGATGAAGAGCATGTCTTATGGCTCCGAGTTCTCCTGGGAAGAAAGAGAAACTAGCCCGCAGTTGTCGAATTACCAAGCATCCACTCTGGGCAATGGCATCGGAAAACTCGACAACTGGGCATTCCACGACATTGACATGATGTTCGACTTTGACGACACATCCTATATATCCCTAACCGAACCATGGAAAACAACACCGGGATCCCTCACGAGCCAACAAACCCTCAGCGAAACAATCACCCCTCCCGAACAACAGACGACACCTGCAGAGCAACCAACCAATGCTACCTCAACACCGCCGATCGAGCCGCCCCACGATCCCAAACAAGCACACGACTGCGAGGCTCTAGCTCTTGGCGTTCTCCGCTCTCTGCATCACCACAATGCTGATGGCATCTGCAAGGCACCTGCAGCCAACGGCAGCAAGCCTATGCCAAGCATCGACACGGTCCTGTTCGCCAACAAGGCTGCGCTGACCAATCTTATCCCCCTGCTCAAGTGTCCGTGTGCGAGGAACCCGCATATTGCTCTTTTGCACAGCACCATTCTTTCCAAAACCATCTTTTGGTACCGTGTTGCCGTTACTGCGCGGTATCATGCCGAAGGTGCGGAATTGCGGCCGATGAAGATACAGCTGGGGATGTTGGATCTTGACGATGATGATCAGGCTACGCTGCAGCGGGCTGTTCTTCTTAGGGAGCTACGAAAGGCGGAGAAGGTTATGGAGACGTTTGATGAGTGTTCTGCTAGTGAGGAAGAGTTGCCCAAGTGGCATGCTACAGCGATTCAGAATATGAAGGAGGAGCTTCAAGCGATTATTCAGAAGATCAAGAAGGGACAGGGAGAATGGGCGTAATGTGGTTATAGCTACTTGCATGTTAGATAGCGTTTTTGGAATGGTATTTTTGAAGCATTTCGAAGCATTTTGGTTAGGGCAACATATAGAGGAATGCATATCTATCAGATAAAGACCTGGCACTTGGCGTATACTTGGCCTTTGGCACACACATGCTTAACACCCCCCCAATTCCAACCTTTCCTATATCTTCTTCCCCAACTTGACACCCCCAAGCAAAATCCTCGTAACAGCATACATAGAAGCACCTGTCATCAAAATAACACCAGTCCAAATCTTGATATTAGTATACCCTCCATCATCACTAGCAATAAAAGCGCCACCAATAGGGTTGCTGACGAGAGCTGGAATAGCAAGGACACCAAACTGCATACCATTTCGTAGTCCAATCTCACGAATGGGTGAGATTTGCGCCATGAGAGTCGGACAAAGAGTGACAAACGCTCCGGAGCCAAAACCGTAGAGTGCGGCGAAAAACAATTATGGCGGCGTTGCTTGATGCAGGAAGCCAGAGGGCCAGAACTAAAATTGCGGAGAAGAATGCCATGATTGTTTGGGTGTTGTATGCGCCAAACTTGTCAGCAGCCATTCCGGGGAGAATTCGTCCGAAGAGGCTTTTTTTCATTGTCAGCTTTGGCTTACTCCTCCATCGGTGTCTTGGAAAATCCTACCTCGCTGCGTTCAGAATTGGAATGAGGTACTGCGCCAGGTTTTCGGACATGCCGAGTTGGGCTGCCTGAGCTGCAATGTAGTTGATTGGCACGAAAAAGACCGAGGAAGTAGATGAATGCAGAAGTGACGGTGAAGAGATATGCACGCTCCGTAAAAGGCTTAAAGAATCCTTTGAGAGGTAGAGGAGCAGGTGAAGGTGGCAGGCGTGAAACAATCGTCAGATTGGCGATGATGAGCAGGCCCAAGATTAGAAACGCACAAGCTCGCCTATACAAGTCAGTTTGGCTGGTTTTGGTAGCCCGTGCAGTACTTACATGGCCCATGGAAAACCAATCTGCTTGATCAAGCGGTTAAACATGATGGGTAGAAAAACACCACCGAGACTAGAGCCACCACTAACAAGACCCATTGCAAGGCCTCTTCGCTTTTGAAACCAGGTGGTTACGCATGCAACAGCTATAACTAGTTAGCCAAAGCAGAATGAGCACGATAGTCAAAGGATAGGTACCGGGTGTAAAGAGACAGCATATCCCAATGGGACTACAGATGCCTTGAGACAAGACAATCTGATAGTACTTTGTGGAAAGCGAAGCCATCATGAGTCCAAAGACGTGCATGAATGTGCCGAAAGCCATAAGCCATCGTGGGCCATACTTGTCGTAGATTCGGCCAACAACAAAGCCCTTGGGATCCTGGGTTAGCTAGGGCTCGATAGTCTTGATATCGGCAACTTACGCCACCAAAGAGAATAGACAGTTCCAAAGAGGCAATCCAGGAGATTGCACTAGGAGAATAGCCTTTCAGATAAGTCTCTTGGTAATAAGCCTGGAAAACTCCGATGCCTGTACGCGTATAAAAATGTCAGCACTTGAACCTGCCGGTTTGCTTAAAGACTCACAGTTGATCCATCCAAAACTGCAAATGTTCGCAGCCCAAGCTCCTCCCACGACAGACCACGCTCGTAAACCACCATCTGGGAAATCATTCAGAGATGCTCCGCGGCGTTGGTCCTCGGCTTTCTGAGCCTCGATGGATGGGAGGGTATCACTAGATGACCCCGACAAGTTGTTCACTGAGATGTTCGTAGGCTGCATGATTGTTTTGCGATGAAAGTTGTAAAAATTGAATAAGGAATTCCTCAATTCTTTGAGAAACAAAATACGATGCTAAGCTACCTAAGTGATGGATATGCTTATCCTCGGACACTCATAATTATTTTCGGTGACCTCTCGGGGATACAGAATTTTTTGCTCTGCCTCGCTCTTGAGTGCTTGTGAGCGAGGCCGAGCGAAGATCCTTTTTCTTAATCTCACACAGCTGACTTACCCGGGACCCAGAAGTGAGTGCGAGGGTGAGTCGCAAAGATGTGTTACTATGCATCATGCGGTTACAGATTTACTATCTTGGTTGTGTGTACTATGCATAGGTAGGCGCGGAGATTTTAGATCGCCAAGCTTGCCAAGACATGGTTGATCGGTTGATTGCTGCATATGTTTGTAAAACTGTTGGACATGACCTTCTGTAGTAGACATCGCAATAGCGACATGTGATTATTAATTGTGAAACGTCTTATCGCTGTAGTAAGATACGAGATTTCCTATTTCGCGACAATACGAATTGCCCAAAAAAAATGCACCACGCAAAAGGACCTCACAAAAGGATCCAATCCCCAAGTCTAGAACCAACAACAAGCGGGTAATACACCACGTTCAACCTCTCTCCTGCCTCAAACAGAGAACCAACATACAAAAAAAGCCTGAAACTCGCGTCTCAAAGACAAAAAGCGAAAGAGCCGAACACAAAAATTCGGCCTCGGCCTTGAGAAAGATTATCGCGATTGGGCGGGCACTCATGCGGGGAATCAGCCGGGCATCGTGTCGGGTGTTGCAGTAGCGAACCGTCGAGCCGAAAATGGACCTTGCAGCGGGCGGTCAGAGGCTTGGACCCCACTGTAAATGGGCTGAGTTTTGGAGGCACGGTAGGCTGTGGAGTCTAGGTACGTTGCACACCGTAATCAAGAGGTTGGAATTGATACACAAGGTAGTAGACATGTTTCTGTAACCAGCAGTTTCAATGCTGGAATGTAGATCCCTGTTGTAGATGAATTGATCCGAATACTTAAGTTGAGCTTCTCCCAAGTAAATTGTCTCTCATCAGCATCAACAATCACACAATCACTTCTAATCCCCCACTTCCAAAAACAAACACACAAAAATTCACACAAAATGGCTTCTGCAGTTGGCAAATACGTCTCCAAGCTCGCCGGCAAGCGCGTTCTTGTAATTGGCGGCTCCTCAGGCGTCGGTTTCGGCGTCGCAGAGGCAGCCCTCCAAAACGGCGCCTCCTCCGTCTTCATCTCGTCATCCTCTCAATCCAAGATCACCAGCGCCATTGAGCGCCTCAAGAGCAACAACGTCTCCACCAAGACTGAGGTTCACGGATTCCCCTGCAACTTGGCTTCTTTTGATACCCTCAATTCCGAGGTTGAGAAGCTCTTTTTCTGAGGTTGCCAAGACTGGCAAGCTTGACCATGTTGTTTTCACGGCTGGTGATCAGATTGCTGTTGGCAAGCTTGAGGACTTTACTCTCGATGCCCTCAAGCAAGCCGGAGCTGTTCGCTTCTTCGCGCCCCTGGTGATCGCCCAGCAGCTCCGCAAGAACCTCAACGAGAGCACCACATCCTCCTACACAATCGCCACAGGCGGTGCCCAGGAACACGTCGCCAAGGACTGGACGGTGATGCAATCGTACCTTGGCGGGATCCGCGGCATGACCCGAGGCTTGGCTGTCGATCTGGCGCCCATCCGCGTCAACGCCGTCGCCATGGGTCCCACCGACACTGAGATCTGGGGCAAGGTCAAGGAGATGGGATACTGGGACCACGTGACTGGTAAGATGAAGGCTAGGATGACTACTGGTGCTATCGGTGCCGTTGAGGATGTTGCTGAGGCTTATGTTTATCTGATGAAGGATAAGAATGCTTCTGGTAGCATAGTTGAGACTACTGGTGGTACTCTGATGTCCATGTCTTAGATTTGAGGGTGGCGATACAGGTAGATAGATAATCACGGCGTTTTGAGAAATACACCAGTTTTGGCGCAAGTTATTCTCTCTCTTCTAGTGACATATCTTGTAAAATTGCAATGAAGAATTAAACCTGTTCGATTAGGTAGACCAAATAAAATACTTGGCAAAATCACGCTGTTATTCGTACCCTGTGAAGCTGTGATAACACCCTCCAGATCTGCGTAATCTTCTCACAGCGGGTCTCTGCACATAAGCAGCCACCCATGCTCACCCTCAAAGAACCCGTTTCATGACAACGCTGTTGGTTCACGCATCTCGCGTCTCGGCATCATAACCCAATGCCCGAGATATTCCCCGACATGTTGGATCCTTTTATTCGGCACTTCGCCTTTCGGATTTTAGCCACCCGAATTGTTTAAGCTCCGTGCGTGAGATGTTGATGCATTCCAACACCCGATGGATCATTACTGCATAGCCTTTGCTTACACTTTCTATTGTAAAGCCCTGCTTAGGTCAAAATGTTGTCTCGTTTCCCCATTTCGGCGTCGAGACGACTTTCTGCTTTATCGGGGCAAGTAAGAGCAGTGAGCACCATGAAGGAAGCAATCGTTTCGAGAGGACCCAAGGTCGAGATTATCGACAGCCCCATCCCCAAAGCAGGGCCGGGGCAGGTCGTCACAAAAATTGTCTTCTCAGGCAGCAATCCCAAAGATTGGTAAGAGATCTTTTGATCGGATTAACGCGAGATACTGAATATTTCTAGGAAGCGACCCGAGTATTGGGGCGCAAGAGGCACTGGCAACCAGGGCGATGACATCTCAGGCGTCGTCCACGAAGTTGGTGAGGGCGTCTCCGAATTCAGACCCGGCGACCGCGTCGCAGCCATGCACGAGATGAAGCAACCGGGGGGGAGTTACGCCGAGTACGGAGTAAGCTGGGCATATACGACATTTCGTCTCCCCGACAAGACATCTTTTGAAGGTGAGTTTTTGTTGCATGTGAATCATCGCGACATTCAATCACAAGCTAACGGGGTCCAATTGAGAGGGCGCTGCACTGCCTCTTACTGCCTTGACCGCTGCTTGCGGTCTCTATGCGCGTCTCGGTCTCCCCGAACCGTGGCTTCCTGTGTCTGATTCTCAAAAGATTCCACTGGTCATTTGGGGCGCCTCTTCAGCCGTTGGATCATACGCTGTTCAGCTTGCCAAACGGTCTAATATCCACCCCCTCATCTGCGTCGCCGGTCGCGCTCAAGAGCATGTGGAGGGGTTGATTGACAGGAGCAAGGGCGACACAGTTATTGACTACCGCAAAGGTCATGAAGCTGTGGCTAAAGAGATGAAGGCTAGCTTGAACGGGGCTAAGCTTGAGTACGCGTTTGATGCTATTTCCGAAGATGGTTCGTACCAGACCATTTGCGAGGTTCTTGATCACCACACGGGAAAAATCACCAATATTGTACCCGCGCAGTCGTACTCGGACATTCCCAAGACGATTCAGAAATCAGTCACGACTGTTGCTAGTATTCATGAGGATTTGAAGGATTTTGGATATGTGTACACGAGGTATTTTAGCAAGGGTTTGGAGGAGGGATGGCTCAAGGCGCAGCCGCAGGAGATTATCCCGGGTGGATTGGCGGGTGTTGAGAAGGGCCTTACAAACTTGAAGAATGGGACTGCGAGTGCGGTCAAGTATGTCTTTAGGATCGCCGACACGCCAGGTGTGCAGTCATAAGACTTTACTTGCATTTTGCTTTCATGATGTTCAACGGGCATGGGCGGGTTGGCTCACTGATGAACAAGGCCCTGTGTGGCAATTGAAGCTCAGCAAGCTTGGATGAAGCACAGCAAGACCCAACCTTCAGAACAAAATATACGACTATACATGATCATATATGATTTAATACACTATGGGGAATTAAAAATGTGAAAAGACAGGTCGGTGACTACTGTATTCTTAAGAGCTCTGGTCTCGTGCCCAACCATCCGGTCTTATCCCATGCTTCTTCGCACAACCGAAGCTATCTCGGATGCAAACTCATTTCTTGACATCGTTCAAGATTCTCTGTGCGCCAGCAAACTCGAACTCTGCCATTGTTTCTCGCCACAACGTCGCGCGGGCCGCTTCTCCCTCGGGCGTGTAGACAAACGCGGCAAAGCTGGTAAACGTGTCAGACTTTCAGGCGTTTATGG
Source organism: Fusarium oligoseptatum (assembly GCA_003946995.1). NCBI lineage: Eukaryota > Fungi > Ascomycota > Sordariomycetes > Hypocreales > Nectriaceae > Fusarium > Fusarium oligoseptatum. The sequence goes on from NKCK01000032.1 coordinate 199,620, forward strand.
AAATCCGGTATATAAGAAATAAGATATTGATGTTAAAGAAGGATATAATGATAACTTGGAGATACTTACTGTGCAATCTTCCAGTTTGACACGAAGCATCCATGAGACTCCTTTCCCTTGACAGCAATAGCATCGACGTACGTTGAAGCACCGATAGGCAGTGACCGTCCGAAAATTGCCTTGAAGACGTAAAAGAAGGCCACAACAATCCAAGGGGCGAAATTCTGTAAAGCCGTATCCTTGACAAGTCCAGGGTCGGCAAGATTGACGATGACGTCTTCACAGTTGACGTCGTTGACCAAGTTGATGATGAATAGGTGTCCTAAGAGCTTGCTCACTGCATATCGCTCAACAGGTTTCCATGGCCTGGTTTTGTCATCAAGAGCGGTCAGTATTGGTGCACCTTTTGGTTCCGAAAGAATGGCTCCTCGAGCTGTGCCGGAGCTGACGATGGTTAAACGACCTGGCTCGCCCGTGGGGGACTTGGATTTGAGGATTGGTAGGAGAAGGATGGCGAGAAGAGCAGTGGAGAGATAGTTGACCTGAATTAGCTTCTCGTGGCCAGTGCTGGGTACAGTGACAAAGTCGGCTCCCTGAACTCCTGCATTCAAAATGGCGATATCCAGACGCGCAAGTTCGGCTTCAGCGCGGCGAGCGAATGCTTGGATGGAGTCATACGACTCCATTTCAAGAGACCAGACCTGGATATTGGCGTCTGGAAACTCGGCCCTGAAGTTGGCTGCGACCTTTTCGCCCCTTTCTTTGGACCGCACGGCCAAGATGAGACCCGATAGACCGTAGGATAGAAGTTGACGAGATGCTTCTAGCCCGAGACCGCTGGTGGAGCCTGTCACGATGGCAACCTTTCCTTTGAGGTTGGTGTCTTTTGGGGGCCATTGAACTGGACTGCGGAATTGGGATTTGAGAAAAAGAGAGCCGGGGCTGTCCTTTGAAGGACCGAGATCAAAAGATGCGGACATGAGGGTTAGTGTGGGTGTATATCTGAGCAAAGAGGAACGAGGGAATCGGAAGGAGGAGGTTAAAGAGAAGAGTTAGAGTCTGAGTACTAGAGAAAGTATAAGAATAAGAGACGTACGAGTTCCTTTGAGGGGAGTGGATGACTCTATATACCTCTCCTTGACACTCTTCAACTCTCTTCGGGTCTTCATACCGGCATCACGACTCCAGGGATGTTCCCAATTTAGCAACGCTCGAGATTGTACAACATCCGCTAAACCAAGATTGGGCTTCACTGTTGTCTTGGCATTCTGGCTCGAGCGTCTTGCACGTCAGGCCCCATATTATCTCACCCCCGTTCCTCTCCTCACATTCTATCTTGTCCCATTCAAGGCATCACTCTTCTCTTTGAACGGCCCTGTCCATGCCTGGCCGGTTTTATTCTCTTGGACCACTACGCTTGTCCCTTGCTCTGATCCTTGATATCTCCTCGTTTTTGTCCCGACGATGCCGACATTCCCGTCCCCCAGTAACGAGCTCCCCTTTATCGTCACCACACCAAATATGCCATCTGTGGAATCAAACCGCAAGACTATACGAAGCCATGCGGTGCGTGGGAGAAACCGAAAGAAGAGACCGATTAGACCCTCTTCTTGGATCAATGGAGGGAAAGTCGAGGCTTCATGAAGCCCGAACCTGGGCCAAGCTTTCTTTATCGCTCCCAGGGTTGGTGGTGAGTTCTCGTTTACGGCCGTCCCTGAGGATCTCGGGCTGGAAATGTTAGAAGTGGTCTGGAAACGTAAGAGAGGTCCCGAGTTTAGGTGTGATGGATGTCTCAGACTAACACCTTCGACAGTCAGGAACATAACACCCTCCTTGGAGTTTGGCCCAGCATCTAGCCAAGAACAGTCCCTGTGGCTACAACCAGTCCTGAGCGATCTCGCTTGCTTCCACTTTACAATGTTCATATCGAAAATGTACCTTGATTACCTTGAGGGTCACACCGATAACACCCGTAATGCTCTAGTTCACCACACCAAGGCTCTGAATGCACTCCAGACGCGCCTCTCAGCAGGAAATATGGAAATTTCGACTTCCGACTCAACTGTATTGACTGTTGTTGGTCTCACTACGGCAGCTTTGGCATTCGGCGATGTTGAGATCGCTCAAAAGCACATGACAGGTCTGCATAGGATGGTTATGTTGAGAGGGGGCATCTCGGCGTTTTCGCATGATAAGCGACTACAAACAAAACTATGCCGGTAAGTTGAAAGTGTTATTTAATTTTAGAGGATGCTTTCTAATGGTACGTAGTGTTGATCTTGGCCTGGCTCTCAGCACAGGGAAAGATGCTCTTTTCTTCTCAGAGGGGCTCTCATGGAACTCTTACCTTCCTTCAGACACACTAAAGAAGCCACAGACTAGAGATGAGGGAATTTCCAGTCTTTCGAATTTCCCCAGGAGTTTAGATCCACGGCTCCGCCTAGTTTGGGACGACTTAAAGGCATATTCACAATCAGCCAACATTGCAGCACATTGCGGCCTTGAGATGGATACTGCACTTTATCAAGAACTCATGGTGTCTATCCATTATCGTCTTATCCGTCTCAGATTTGAGCCAGCTACGATAGACGAGACAATACGCCTTGCACTACTAGCTTTTGCCAGCTCTGTATTTCTCCAAGGGGGCGGTGTTTGGATCCGTCACGAACATCTCTATCGGCAACTGAGAAAATCTCTTGCGATTACCAAGGACAGAAAGGATGTCTTGCCTCCTCAGGGGTTTTTATGGTTATATGTGTTTTGTGTGGCCTTTGATGCCCAAGAGCCTGGTCATAACTGGCTTCGGTCTGGGCTGGCTGGGCTCTTACGGGCCCAAGAATTGAAGTCGTGGGCCGAGGTAAGAGTCTTGTTGAAGTCTGTTATCTGGGTAGACAAACTGCATGACGCTATAGCAAGGGAATTTGTAGAGGGGATGCTGGATGTTGACTGAAATTGGAAGCGAGTTATTCCCCGAGTTGGCAGTTGAGGCTCTGTCACATGAGTGTAACGCTTGAATCAGGGTACTGCGTCAAGGGGGCAAAGATTTGGGGCCTAGGATCGGAATTCACATGTAATTCGGGGCGAGGTTGATTTAAGCTTGGCATCCTCCTCGGGCTGGTGACGGTAATGTTGGCTGGTGTTGGGATGGGCCCATGGCTGAACCTAGACTTCCCAGTGTGGACGCAGCGGCTTTCTCTTCGGGCAAGGCCTTTACGTAAAAGGAAGCCGGTGGCTGTAAAAACAATAAAAATTGGCTGGCTGAAAACACCTATTTGGGATCCTGCTGTCTTGCAGTTTATGCGCAGCCTCGTTTCTCTTCACCGCTGTCCAGAGCCTGTCTTTTCCCCGCTCCCGTAATATCCTGTCCCTGATTCATCAGATGCTTCCAGAGGCCCCGTCAGCCTTGAGACGCATGCCAGTGTCGCTCATGTTGGGCCCTCATTTTGCTCCTGGAGGAGACCCAGCTTGATGATCTACCCCCAGCTCGTGAGCGTTCATGCTCTGATAGCCTGGGCTAGCCATCCCATAAGGCTCCGGATGCTGATAGATAGCTGGAGGGGGCATCCCACCGGTCGGAGATTCGATCGGTGAGACCGGGGTGGGGGAGTATGGCTGGGTTAGAGGTGGAGGGCTTGCCATGGTCTTTGCATCTGGCATGTTCGACTGGGCGGTGTAATCAGGGAGAGGAGGCTCATTTGACTCGGCTTTGTCACGTTTTTCGTTGCAGGATGAGAATGATTCCAATCACCACCAGACTGACAAAGGCGATACCTCCTATTACGCCTCCAACGACTGCACCGACGTTGACTCCTGGAGGCTTTGTCTTTGGTTTGGCTGTCTCGCTGACTTCCCTCGTAACTGTGATCGTTCGTCTCGTTGACGCTGTAGGTGATGGGATTGCATTTGTCCATGACGTGATAGGGTTACCATCAACCAAAACAACGGTAGTGAAGTCTCTAGGTTCCATGTCGCGCGTGCTGAAAAGAACCACGAAACTCGAGATTGAGTGACAAATCCACTGGCTGATGCTGCCGCTGAACTCGACTGGAAGGCAGTAAGGGAAGCTAGACTCGACGCTATAGATCTAGCCGTTAGTCACTGTCTCGAAGGAGTGTCAGGGAAGTTTTTCTCACCAGCGCAATGTGTTTACATCATCAAGACAGTCCAAGTCGCATATATCTTCGTCCAACGCATCTGTGCGGTCTAGGCAGGCAGTTCGGATGTATCTCAGGTCGCAAAAGACATTATCGAGTCGACCCGACTCCCACGAGCAACGCTTTGAGCTGGGACACGTTACGACATCCTGATTCGTGTCGAAGCCGCAGGTTGGATCGGGGGCTACCGTGATGGTGAGGGTACCTGACGTTAAGCGGCTATTCTCTCGCTTGTGAAGTCCATGATCAAGCCCAAGATGTCCAGAGTCGAGATCTCCAAGGCTTTCAGGAGGGGCAAGTGTACGGGGGGCCAGGGAAATTGCTTTTCCAATTAGCCCCAACACGGCAATGACCTTTGTGAACCTGGATAAGTGCATTGCGTTGGTTGATGGAAATGGCCGACAGCTGATCTCAATATGTGCAAAGATTCTGCGAATAAGAGTAACCAGTGCAAATCAAGGCCGGGATTACCTAGAATAAGTAATGTAATCTTCCAGTCTCTCTCTTTCTGGACGCTGCGACTGGTCATGAGGAGGCTTGCATGAGCTGAAAGAAAGCCTTAACCCTCTGTCAATTGCCGAGATGGATGCTTTAGCCACCGGCAACATCTTATGGTGCACATTCAAGACCCAAGATAATGTGGATATCGTCTAATAGATTATTTTGGGTATAAAGTGTTCAGCAAGCTTTGCTTGTTGACTGTCGTGCGCATGTGGCTAGCCTTGGCCGACATGTTGGTTGGTTCTTCAACGTAAGCCAAATACGCCAAGTGACGAAGCCTCGATTCCAGACTCAGCCAACTTACCCTAAAGGCTTGACTTACTCAGGTAATATCTCTAATGAACGCCCGAATGCATAGCGTTATCGACCCATGTGGCTTCCCCATCTTGGCTGAGTCTGATGAAGCCACACGCCCGGAAACCGAGAGATTGCCCAGCAAAGCCTAACCTATCCAAGACTATGCCTATGGAAAGTGTGTTTAATCATTTTCCGATCCGTCACGATGCTCACTTCTGAAGGTTCTGTTTTTATGGGTGAGATCGATGGTAGTTCACAGGAGAGGGACGGATAGCCAGCATAGCATTGGCTCACTCAACATCTTCCAGTCATATTGTGATGATAGCTACAAAATTCCCTCGATACACCCAACTTCTATCTCCTTTAATAAGTGTACCGGAAGTTCTTGTTCTCCTTATCAGTGAGGTCATCACGAATCGCGTCGAGACCAGCTGTAACCCGAGTGCCTTCAGAGTCCACAGCACCGTCCTTTCTATCGCGGCGCTTGTTCTCAATGGCGCAAATAATGAAGTAGAGAGTGCCGGTACCCATCATGACTGCGAAACCGCAAAGCATCGCGCCGATACCAAGGCTATAGTGAGGGCGCTGGCTCTCAAGGAAGAATTGAGGTCCGACAATGTTACCAATGGCTGGGCGATCGTTAGCGATGAGTCCTTGGAGGCAGAAAATCATGAAACATACCGTAGAAACAGGCCGCAGAGACTGAGACAAAACTCTTCTTTGTCATGCCCGTAACGTTTGAGGACTGAAGACTGAGAGCCATAACCCACGAGACATTGTAGAATCCCATCAGGTAGACTCCAGCAAGGGAAGCATCCCTGTTGGCCACCGGATCCAAAGTCTTGACCATGATGGCACCAGCCATAGCGATACCACTAGAGATGACCCAGAAAATGCAACGCATGTTGGGAACAAAAAGCGTGACAGCAGTCATCGATGCTTGGGCAACCATGGCAACAGCGGCCTGGGGAGTCGCCATCAGAACAGTCTTGGCCTGCGAGAAACCATAACCGGAGATGATGAGAGGGTTGAAGTTGGTGATTCCGGCGTTGGTGATGGACTGGGCGATGAAGAAGATGGCGAGGCACCAGTACTTGGTGTCCTTGAGAGCTTCGACGATTTGTCCCCATCGGAGTTTCTTGGACTGGGTTAGCGAGGAAAGCCTAAGCTGGATAGTGTTGACTTACGGTGCTAGCTTCTGTTGCGGTTTGGTTTGAGGCGAGCCGAATCGCAGCTACAGACTTGAGTTCATCGTTGAGGAACCAAGCCTGAGCGGGTGAGCTAGGGAGTAGGAAGAAGACGGCGATTCCCACAACCAGAGTGAATGATCCATAGATGATGAAGATGTACTACCATCGTCAGTTTTTAAACAAAAGGCACGGAGAAAAAAGATATATACCTTCCAAGTTGACAGGCTTCCGTTGATCCGGCCAATGGCATAACTCAGGATACCTCCAAAAACACCCGCAAAAGTATTCGCCCAGAACGCAGTCCGCAGCGGCTGCTCCTCACGACGATACCAAGTCGAATTAACCAAAATAAGACAAGGAAGAATGCTAGCCTCAAAAGCTCCGAGAAGAAATCGGATAACTGCCAGTCCAGCAAAGTTATGACAGACAGACATCAAACCAAGGCTAATTCCCCACGCCATAAGGCAGGCTCCCATGTACTTGCCAGCAGGGAACTTGTAGATGATCCAAAGGTTGGGAAATTCCATAAAGAGGTAACCAAAGTAGAAGATACTGCCGAGCCAGCTGTAATCTTGCTTCTTTAGGTTTGTGTCCTCTTTGAGACCGTAGATGGCTGCATAAGCCAGAGCATTCTTGTCCAATTTGTTAGACGGGGTTGTTTTTGAGAAGGGCTCGTGCTCACCTTGTCGAGGAATGCCAGTGTCATGGATATAGTAATCAAAGGCATAACAACCAAGTCAGTCTTGATCCGAACATGTCTGCATTTCGCAGGGCTCGGAACACCGACCTGACCCTCAGCCGTGTCAGAGCTGACAGCCATGTCAAGGGTCTTCTTCATTTCAGCGTCCATGTCTGATGCAAGGGGTTGAGAAGGTGTGATGCAGAGGAGATGATGCCTGGACCACGAAACCCGTGGGGTAGATGGGCCTTATAACCCCGAAAATAATGTCATTTCGAAAAGATCAAGATTAACGATGTGGTTTGATAGCGTCTGGGGAAGAACCCAGAAAAGGCCGGGCCGATATTGAGCTAAGGAGCCAAGGGATGGCGAAGGACGGCCCGACAGAAGAACATGATTGGATAATGAGCCGACTTTTTCGGTCTCGGTCTTTAGAATTGGATCTGTATCATCGGCACGCAATCTTTGGTTGCGATAAGCGTCGTGCACTTGTCATGTACCAGATAAGACGTCAAACTGAGGTGTGATTTCTGAATGAACTGACTCAATAGATTGTATCTTTGGTGAAAAGGGGCGTAAATGATGCGATAGGTTTTCTTTTTGGCTGTTTGGTCCGACACCGTTGCTCTTTGATGAAATGATCGCCATTAATTGTCGGGCCGTATCACAAACCAGGGGCAAACATCGGTCCGCCATGGGTCAGATGCAATCCCCTCAAACTTGAGTCCATAAATCTCGCCTTTACTATCTTCAATTGCGTGCTTGGCCCTTACGCTTGACTTTCCTAAACTGCAATCATCCTGGTCTTGCTCGCTACTCCAAGATTCTCTTTCCGCTACCCCGAGACTTCAACATGACAGTGGACACTAGCATCGAATGCCATTCCAATGGCGTCATCTCTTGCATCGAGACTCATACTGTCGGTATGCCCTGTCGAATCGTCACAAAGGGCTTCCCGCGTCAGACAGGAACTCTTCTAGAGCAGAGATGCGAGGCGGAAGCTAGTTACGACTACATCCGGAAGCGTATTCTGCTTGAACCTCGAGGACATGCAGATATGTTTGGGGCTGTTTTGAGACCGCATACCGAGTCTACGGCATCTGAGGAAGCTCACATGGGTGTGTTCTATATTCATAGGGCGGGTTACAGCAAGATGTGTGGTCATGCTACGCTCGCTGTTAGCAGGGCTCTCATCGATATACACGACCCTGAGATCTTTCCCCAGAGACACCTTGTCAAGAATGATCCCATCACACAAACCTCTAACATCATTCTACACACACTTGGAGGGCTTGTAAAAGCTACGGTACCTACAACTTCGGATGGCCAACGGTCAGACCCATCGCGTCCTGTCACCTTCGTTGCAGTCCCATCCTTCGCCATCGCCACCGATCTCAATGTGGCGATCCCTCAAGAATACCGCTGGCCAGAGCTCGGCAGTCGAACCAGCGTCAACGTATCTCTTGCATATTGCAGCGCCTTTAGCTGTCAGACTCAGCTACACGAACTAGGCTTCCCACCTCAGACATTCCAAGGCGGACCTGTACCATTTCAAGACCTGAAATACGCCGTCTCGCAACTAAAAAAGGCACTAGGAGAGCCCAAGTATCAGAAATACTTTATCAACCCTTCCACCGGTGAATCTAGCTCCTGCTTTGGTGTCTTGATCGCGGACAAAGGGTTAGGCCAACGCAGCAAGGGCTCAGAAGGAGTAGAGACAGGACTTTACATCTTTGGTCACGGTGTACTTGATCGTTCCCCTACCGGCAGTGTCTCCGCAGCCAGGAATGCCGTTGCTTTCGCTAAAGGGGAGCTTGGTCCTGGGCAATCGTGGACTTATCATAGTCTCTTGTCCAACACTCTTAAGAGGAAGGAAGGATTTACTGCTACGGTCGTACGTGGGGAGGGGAGGAGAGAGATTGAGGAGGGGGGTTTTGCTGCTGGACCGGTTGTGGTGGAAGTGCAGGGTTCTGCTTATTATACTGGTTTTCATACTTTTGTGGTTGAGGATGAGGATCCGCTGGGTAGTGGGGGGTTTACGTACGGAGACTTGGCCAACTGAAGGGATCTTGAGTTTTCGTAGCTATATTTTGTTTTTACTTTGAGCGCTTCAAGTCAGTGTTCTTTCATTCAAGATAAAGGAATGTGCAAGTCATAAATGATAAAGATAACTTCATTTGAGATCACTATCCTAGATCCTCAGTGCCTGTATTTAACAGCCGAACTTACATCTGATTCACACAAAATTCTGCAAGTCAAGCCCCTCAGCCAAGGTCAACAACCCAGAGGGAGACACTGTGAAAGAATCCTGCAAGTCCAACAAATTCCATGCTGCCATATCATCAGCAGGGGAATAGTCCTCCATCATAGCCGAGTCATCGTCTTGCTGCACAACTCTCGACATGTCAAAGAGTCTCGGTGCTTCTTCGGATTGTGATGCTTGGTTGTTTGCCTCTCCAGCCTTGACCTGCAGATACGAGAAGAATATTCTCTCCAAGCGCTGCAGCTCCATCTTGCGGATTCGTGCCCCGTGGCTGCCGCCTGCTATCATTTTGTTGAGGATCAGGTAGGCTACAGGTAGACAGGGTCGATCTTGCAGCCATGCGGGGACTACTGAAGCGATGACGTGGAGGATGAAGGCGGATGAGAAAGCCTCCTCGAGTTGAAATGGGATGAAGCAGTCTGACATTGTCAGTAGGCATGACTTGACTTTAGTGGAAGATTACCCACCAAGCTGATCCACATCACTCAAATTCTTGAGAGTGGCGAGGATAGTTGATGCAGAGTCTACACACGTCTGGAGCAGAGAACTGACTGGGCCTTGCGGTATGGGCTCATCTGCAACGCCTTGGGCTAGATGTTTCTGTAAGACACACATGACTAGAGGTCTTGTTGCCAGCACGATGCACTACTCCAGTTAGAGACATTGAACGGGTGAGAATAGTGGGAGACAGTCGCAAACGTACGTGATGATAAGACAAAAGGAGGCGCGTTGCAATTCTTGAGGTCGACTTGATTGTGGTACCGTGGACGTTTGTCTGCAGATATCTGTTGAGTTCGCTCGACACATTTGCGGTGCTGTGCAACATTGACTGTGTCTTCTTCACGAGAGTATCGCTGACTTGGGCATCGGTCCCATACACACCTGCATTTGTTAGTACCTGCAAATTCGAGTTCACAGCCCACACTCACCCGCTAAGATTTCGGCCGTGAGACGTGAAAGCCGGATGTTCAACGTCATGGCGAGAGCCCAGGAGGAATCCACAGTCTCTGACGGAAGTTTTGCAGTTATATCCTCGTCTCGTATAGAGCTCGGTGCACCTACTAGAGTCGAAAAGTGTCGATCGAGGATGTAGGTGGCCCAAAACATGGTGTTGCAACGCCTAGAATGTGTTGGTCCGACTTCAGCTGGAGACGCGTGTCTATGAAAGCCTTCCAAGGTGCAGATGCGAAGAGCCTGGCCGATCTATACAGTGATTACCGTGAGTAACAAGATCAAGATGGGAAGAGTCAACTTACAGTTTGAAATGCCTCCAGTCTCAAATCCAATGACTGGAGATACAGCGCTGCAAGGCACAATGTCTCCACGGCCAGTATCGAGTTCTTGTTGACACGGAAGAAGTTGGGGATCAACGACATGGCTCGCGATGCATACTGGGTCCCTGGAGTAGCCGAAGCCCCTCTTGAGTTCACAATGGCTTCTCCCAAAGCCAGAACGAGCAGAAACTGGGCGTACCATAGCCTTGATCGTTTAACCTCAGCGGCTGGGTCGCTATACAGATCGTTTATCCGCGCAAAGAAGACCTCATCGTCGAGGATCGGCGACAAGGTGCCCAAGTGATATTTCACCGTGTGAGCCAGGAACGTCGCATAATCTTGTGCCGGTAGGTCGTTAACAGCAGGCGATTCGTCCGCACCGAGAGGACTCCAGTTGAGGTCAAACTGGGCGAGCGTCCAGGGATCTGGGGGTACATGGTGTTCGGGGAGGCGACTTGCGATCAAGGAGAGGACACGACGACAGAATGACCAAGATGAGGTCGGTCCCAGGAACCCTGGTCGGTAAGTATATGCAACAATAATGATGAGAAAAACTTACAAAACTTTCCATCTGACCCAACTGCAAACGTTTCACCACCACCAATGAGAGGGTTCGTGTTAAACTCTGCATTAGATGTGTCCGTGGCCGGGGTAGGAATCCCACTCCTCTCAGGCTGCAACGAGGGCAATCTGGCCGACGGCAAGATACCAGCTCGTGTACCAGTGGGCCCATACGTTGCTAGCCCAGCCTGACTGCTGCTGTCGTCATCTTGCCCCAGATTTGCTTCATCCGGTGTTACCCCCTGATCGTGTGAGGTGAGCTCGGCGTCGGCCCGAGGTCTGGGGGATTGGTCGTCTCTTGCTCTACTCTCCAGTGACCGCAGATAACTGGAACCTGGTGTTAGTAGGTCTAATTGTGATAGAGTATCGTATGACATACCTCTTTGAGATGGAAATACGGCTCTCTGTGGACTGAAAGTCGCATGTCTTGTGCTTCCGTTGACACCGGGTACACGGGAACGTGCCCGAGCAGCGAACCTTCATATCCCGACACCGGGGACATCTAAAATGACATTTAATCAAACTTTCTCTCTTGTATAGGGTAACAATGACTCACGCTTTTTGACATCTTTGACTCCTACGGTCAGTATTCTCCTGCACGGGCGACATGGTGAGTATCAGTTGTCGTGCATGTTGAAAGTTCGGGCCGATGCTTTGGAGAACGGAGCCCTGGGGTTTTATACAGCAAGCCGCGTATCGTGTTTTGCGGGGGGCCAAATGCTTATCTCAACCCTTGCAAGCTAAGCTTATCAAAAAGTTTATCTCTTATCGGATTGTTATCGGGCCACCACGGGCTAAAGTTTAGACGAGAATAGGGTAACTCGACGTTCACACCTCGGATATCGATACTCAGCTACCTATGCATCCATGAGACAAGCAAAAGTCGACAAAATTATTAAACTCGTAGTATTTCCAGTTATTTACAAGAGAATCTAAGTGTTGCTGAGATGGCGTAGTCAGGTGACTGTCAGGGTAGTATTTACGGAGTGGCTTGGCTTTATTCATGGTTGCCTAATTCTCCCTAGGCTTTCCGCATCAGCCTCACTCTCTACATCTATCACCCATCTTGCTGCCAAACAATCATGGCCCAAAACCGCGGCATCATCAACACAGTGCTAGATCGCTCCATTGGTTGGCTCCTTGGATTGCCTTCGGAGCGATGCGGCTACACCATAGAGCCAGTCACGATCCCTATGAAGGATGGCGCCATCCTAGCTGCCGACCTCTATAAGCCTGCTGGCATGGAACCTCTCGGCACGATCCTCGCTCAGTGTCCTTATGGTAGAGGCATTTTCATGGCCGCAGGCAACGCGCGCATTTTCGCGCCTAGGGGTTATCAGATTCTTCTCGTCAGCTGTCGCGGAACCTTCGGATCAACTGGGGATTTCAACGGAGGCTTCTCGCAACTCGAGGATGGACAGGAAATTGTCTCATGGATGCGTGAGCAGTCGTGGTATACGGGGACCTTTGCCACACTTGGCGCCTCATTTATGGGCTACGCGCAATGGGCGCTTCTTCGCGATCCTCCGAAAGACATGGTCGCTGCCATCATCACCATCGGCCCACACGATTTCGCCGAAAGTAACTGGGGAACTGGGGCACTCAGACTTCAGCAACGTCTCTCATGGGCTGATCTTGTCGTGCATCAAGAAACGGCTACTATGAGTGATCGGTTGAAGATGATGGGAAACGCGAGGATCGCGCCGATGATGAACGCGACACCTTTGCAGGAGCGTGTGGATGCCTACTTTGGTGATAAAGCGCCTTGGCTCACCCACTCACTCACCCATCCGGATGCCACGGATCCAAGTTGGGCACCGCAGCGACATGCTGAAGCTCTAGAAAAGGCGGATATCCCGATTTTGCTCATCTCGGGCTGGCATGACGTCTTCCTGGATCAGACCATGCATCAGTATCAACGATTACACGAGCGAGGGTGCAACGTCGCCCTTACCATCGGCCCTGGAGCTCACATGGATGTCCAAAACGGCGATAGCAATCGTGACACCTTGGCCTGGCTCGAGAAATATCTTGCAGGCAAGGAGGGTGTCGAAAGGAAGTCGCCGGTTCGAGTTTGCGTTGGAAGTCCTGGCCAAAGATGGTTGGAGCTACAGAGCTGGCCTCCTTCTACCAGACCTTCAGAATTTTACCTGCATCCCGATGGGGTTCTTGGAAGTGCTCTACCTTCTGAGGAGGCATCATCGTCCTTCACTTTCAACCCTGAAAATCCTACGCCAACTGTCGGAGGACCTCTCCTGACCGGCGGTGGAAGCACAGACGATACAGCACTGGCAGCCCGAGATGACACCCTTGTGTTCACGACAGAAGTGTTGAAAGAGCCAGTCGAAATCCTGGGTCAACCAATTGTCAAGCTGGAGCATTCGACGGATCGACCCTATGCCGACTTGTTTGTTCGTCTTGGTGAAGTGAACGCCAAGGGCAAGAGTCGCAATGTCACGGAAGCATTCACTCGGCTTCCAGTGGAGAGGGACAGTCGTTCAGTGACTATTCCCATGCGACACATTGCTCACAATTTCCCTGTGGGCTCGAGGATCCGTCTTCTTATCGCTGGAGGATCTCATCCACAGTTTGCTCGTAACTATGGATCTGGGGAACCGCTTGCTACGGGGACGACATTGGTTCCAGTGAAGCACACGGTCTATCATGGCACCCAAGGGATCTCATCCATTGTTCTTCCAGTTAGCTGGGTGCCTTTGGATGAAAAGACGCGGTAGCGACGGCGGGTAAAGTAGAGCTTTCGGGGCCACTGTGTTAGCATTGGGAGGGTGAATAGTGAGGATGATTTCGGTGCATGGAACGTCGCACATGGTGGGATAACTCTACTCTGCAAGTTCAACATTTTATCCGATGGCCAAATGTGCTAGTTTTCTTACTAACCGTTCAATTAATTCTTGGTATGCCTGGCTGTTAAGGCTACCGGGTCGGTTCTCGCAACTTCTCGGCGTGGGTTAAAAATGCAGTGAAAAAGCAGGCCTCGTTTTTAAATCCTGGTGTACCTATTCCCAAGCGCCGCCTAACTTCTATAATTCTCATGATTGGTTTCTTTTGGGGCACTAAGCTGCATTACTGTCGGAATTATGGATCGGGGGAGCCACTTATGACGGGGACAACATTGGTTCCAGTGAAACACACGGTCTATCACGGCGCTTGAGGGATCTTGTCCCTTGGTCTTCCTTTTAGCTGAGTGCCGTTGGATAAGAAGGCTTAGTTGATCCCCTTCTCACAGCCTATAGACAATTCAACAAAATCAACTCTACAAGGTCGGTATCTTTATGGAATACCTATATATGCTAATCATACAACTCAATTCGATATCATTCAATGTAATTCTGGTCGTGGTGACTACATAGTTCAATTGTTTTGCCGGCCATACTTCACAAATCCTAGGACATCACGGCACCCACGAAGACACAAAAAGATCAAGGTTAAATAAGAGATAGATCAATCTGGTAAAACAAGAATACAGTTTTTGCCTTAGTGTGCTGGCAATTATTGATAAAGATCGGCAGTTCATCAATATGAACAGAAGATGGGTCGAAATATAAAAATCCAGCCATGGTCCTTTCCGCCCGTCGGGGCGCACTCATCACAATTGTAAATGCTTGGGCGGACAGTCTGGCTGTCGGACGGCGCACTGTAATTTTTCAATCTTACCCTTGGGCACCGGAGCGGGTAATCCCTTGTAAAACAGGCACCTCTTCCCCTCGCTGTGGTCGAATCTGTAGAAGGTGTAGGTGCAACCGGGCGTCACGGCGCAGATCCTAATGCAGTCGCGTAAGTCACTCCCAGGACTGGAGTCTATGGCTCCATGGGTTTGGTGCTCTTATTAGTTAGCTTTGAAATAACCAGTCGTTATCTGGTGAGCTGTTGCTTACTTTTGAAGCACAAGATTCGGAAGCTGATTTGATCATTAACCCAATACTTCTGTGTGTCCTCGCGAGGGCCTGTGCAAATAGGAATATAGTCAGATATGGAACCCAGCGTCGTGGTACTTTTTGTTCTTACAAAGTTTCTGTTTGGGATGGCGGTCTTCCTCAAATTTGCAATCGTCACGGTCGGGCTTGTAAACCCCGACCTCACGATGAGCCTGGGCCAAATCGGCCTGGCACTTACTCTCACGAGCAAGGCAAGCAGCATGCTGGTCCTCGCAGGACAAACCTAGGGGTTGCTGAGCATGATCTAGAGGACTGTAGCTCGTCTCTTTCTCGACCCTTCGTATCTGAATAGCATCAGGAGAGGAAATGTCCATGCCATCCTCAGCGCCGACAAGACACTTCTTGGTGGGAGGGTGATAGGTGCAGACAGGACGACCCAAGTCCATGCATAACTGAGCGCAGTGCTCCTTGTCAGCGATGGGATGGTGCTCGTAGGCTTTTTCACGGAGGATGCCTTTCTTGCACTCCACGAACCAGCCGGGGCCAATCTCCTCGGGTCCCATGCCGTCGCATAGAGCGTGAGCGCCCAATGCAAGGGTAAGAAGATAGGCTGTCGCGTACTTCATGTTGTGCGTAGGGAAGTGGAAGTGTTTGTTTGCAAAGAAAGATGAAATCTGAGTGTAATGATAATGAGGAGTTCGAGCCTTGAAGCGAAGATGCTAGGGTTAATATACCTTTCCTCCCTACGCATTTCTCTTCTTCTTTCTTCTTAGTGATGTCTCTGAGATCACAGTCCTCCACTCTCCCTCCCATCTTAGGGTTCAAACTTTGGTTCAGTTGTTCAGCTGAGGTCCGGCTCGTGGCCGGAAATGCCGCGGACGCACGTATTATCGTTTTTGGTTCACCCTGCATACTGTGAATCAGTTGATGCTTGCTACGAAAGATCTGCTCTCTTGGCGGCTGTTTCTGGATCATAATCTCCCTCATTATGCCATTAATTGGCCCGTCCCGCGTGATCGATTCGTCTTCTGATCTAAAACTCAATCTCTTCAGCTGCGCCTCTTCCAACCAGTTGGGTCCAAGAAAACTGTTTCATTGGCGCGAAGGATACACACGGAAGCCATAATAACGGCAAATCGCCGTTCCGGGGAGCTTAAAGTCAAGTGGACATGTGATTTACTCGTGCGAGGGCGGGAAGCCGCAGCGAGCCGTTCCGCGGCTGGCTGAAAAGATATCCCAACATTCCAACGCCCGGGGAGATAGCCATTTGATGGACGGCTCGGATCTTCGGGTATGAAGGATTTGTCTTGGCTGCAGTGTCTCTGGTTGGTTTCGAGGATTTAAACCAATGGGGAACGGACGACTTCCAACTTAAGAAAAATGCCAAGTAAGGGCTTGAGGGGGGTCATTGGGCACTTTAATTATATTGTCTAATGGTTGCCGCGGCGGCATCTGCCCACATCTCATAGCCAAGAATCACAAAGCATGCGTTATTGCCAAGACAGTAACACTCGAGATCTACAAATGCTGAATACAAAAATGCTCTTTGTAGTATTATAAGAAGAAAGGCCAAGGTTAGGTCAAGAAAGAAGGGAGGTGGCTGATGAGGATACCACCACCCAAAAGAGGTTAATCATACCTACTGCAAGATGATGGATCAAGTCCTCTTACACGAGTCGGGGTCAATATCCCACATCATGCATATCCGCAAGTCCGGGCCAGGGATCAAGCCCGATGGCCAGATCTGAGCTTGATTAGGCAAATATCGAGATCTGTCAAACGATAACTAGGAAGGGAAAGGATGGGAGAAGGGATGGGAGGGAACGCAGAAAAGCACCACAAGCTTGGCTAGAGTCTTGGGGGTTCGATCTTGTATGGCGGTTATCCCGGCTTCAACTATGATGAAGAACACATTTCCAACACATCATGGTCAAAACATCACAAAACGTAGTTCTTTGTAGCTTTGTTTTCCTTGTCTTATCTCAGTGATAGTTAAGGTGCACTGATAGACGACTTAACCTCTGAACCCTAAGCTTGATCATTGAGTGACTCTGTAGACTCGTGTTAGACAATTTTTGGCGTTTCACGTCTCTTTCAAGGTGACAGCGAGTCAGGATTAACTAGGAGATATATTGGTCTAGCTAGACAAGACTACTGTTGCTTAAGTGCTCTGGTCATTGGTGGTAGAGATCGGCAGTTCAGTGTGAAGAACAGAAAGATGAGTGATGGGATGTAAAACCCCATCGAGGGACTTTTAAAAAGCCATGGAGAATTGCACGGACAACGATCCCGGCAAATTTCGAGAAGTCGCTTACTTCTTGACGGCGCAGTTCCACACGTGACCATACAGGCCGGGGGTAGTGGTGTGGGCAACCCGGCGGTCGTAGAGCTGGCAGTTGGTGAGGTAGATGCCGTGGAGGACGTAGGTGCACCAGCTCTTGGCGGTGCAGAGCTTGATGCAAGCGGCCATGGTGTCGACGTTGTTGTAGGTCTCTCTGGGGGAAGAGGTGTCGTGATCTGTTTCTGGTTAATCCTGAGGATGCGGTGATTTGGTGAGGATTTACTTACAGCGGGCGCACCACATTCGGTACTCGGTGCCGGCGACGGTGGTGTACTTGGTGTGCTGGATGGGGCCTGGGATTGCAGTCAGTACAGGGACTTAGAAATACCATCTTCGTAACTCACAGCTGGAGGCAAAGAGGTCCTTGGAATCCTCAGCTTCAGCGTTGACCCTGGCTAGCTCAGCCTGGAGGTTGCTCTCACGGAGGAGGCAAGCAGCCTTATCCTCCTCACAGCCGGAACCGAAGGGGTCCTGCTCCTCGGTGAAGGGATCATAGACATCTTCTTCAACCTTCTGCATGTAGATGGAGCCAGGACGAGGAACCTCCCTGCCACCCTCATGACCGACAACGCATCGTCGGGTAGGAGGATGGTAGGTGCAGACAGAGCGGCCGGCGTTCTTGCAGAGCTCGGCACACTCCTGCTGGGTGGCGATGTTGTTATGGACGTCGCCCTAGCGGACGATGCCGCACTTGTACTCGACCATATAGTCGGGGCCAATCATCTCACGATGTCCATCGACACACTGGACAGAAGTCTGGGCCTGAACGGCGCCAAGGGCAAAGGTGAGAAGATAAGCCGCCGAAGCCTTCATGGTGAGTATAGTGCGATGTAGAGTGTTTATGTGTTTGTAGAGAAGAGTGTGTTGTGATGATGATGAGAAGTTCTGGCTGAGGGAAGATCCTGGGGGTTTATATACCATTTGCCATCTACCTCTTGCCTTATTTGTTTTCCTAAGTCCTATCGCTGATATCACAAGTCTCACATCTGTGTCCCGTCTGGAGATGGACAGCATTGCTCACCGATTCATCCGAATTCTAGTTCATCGCCAGCCTCGAACGCCCGTAGTGCCCGTTTCGGTACATCCTGCAGCTTGTGAATACGATCATACTGGTCGCGAAAAGTTACTCCGCCTTCATGGTCTAGTTTTGGATCAGGATCTAAGTCATTTCAGGGATATCCTGGACGCTGATCAATCAGTTGACGTTTGCATTCCCCGGGTGCGACGTATTCCAGTATATGTGCGAGATGTTGTCAGTTCTATCACACATGTTGCCATCCGGCGGGATACTCTCAAGGGAGGTAAGGATATACAGAGTCAGACATGCAACTAATGAACCTCTCAAGAACTCAGTAAAATTGAATGTTCCGTGTGTAAAAAATGCCCATTCTCACCTCTTGGTATTTCGATCGTGGTTGCTGAGTGACATATGGTATTGACGGTTTAAGACATGGGAAAGGCCTCACGGCTTGAGTTTAGACTACCATGGAATTACGTAGGTAGATCAAGAAATAGCAGGGTCCTATCACTGGATATCGTTGAACCTAGGAAACCACGCTATCACAAACGGGAGCGGCGTGTCTGAACTCTAGCCTGCCTGATCCGTGAAAGTGCCCGCGATCGTCCAAAGCATCATACTTAAAAGGGACGCCGCATGAGGTCTTATTCACCGATTGGCCAATGGCTTCCATGACATCTGCGGAGTTGTCTCGGGGGATCCCTCTGTTGATACGCATGGAGGCTTCCCCGAGGGCTTGTTCTAGCTGAAACAGTATCTCGTCAGCTGCGCCTCCTCCAGCCATTTGGCGTCAACATAGAGAATTGATTGGTTAGTGTGACCTGCATAGGAGCTATCGCAACGCCACATCGCTGTGCCGAAGGGTTCAGAGACATTGTTTCAAGCTAGGATCTGTTGGCACTGGGAAACGTAGCGAGCCGTTCCGCAGGAAGATGAAAAAAGCCCGCAAACATTCCGGTATCTCTAGAGGAAGATCTTTCATACGTCACTCGGCACGTCGGGGCATGCATGGTTTGTCTTGCCCGCAATGTCTCTGAGGCTGGGAATCCAAGTGCCTAAAACCAGGGAGAACAAGTCTTAGCGACTTCCGCCAAGGAAGGGTCCTAGGGAGGATATTGCGGGGAAAGCCACAATACCACCTTTTGATTAGAAGTGTCTGGAGTTTGTTGTTTGTGGTGACATGTGTTCGGATCGAATATGGATGCGGAATGGCCAAGGGCGTCATCGTCCCTTGTGAGTTTTAGGATTCAGATCGGTGAATGCGGGGAAGAGAAAACTGTCTCGAGGGACGGGAAGAAACATGCTAGACAGGATCGGGTTAGGGAAATGGTTGAGGGTTTAGTGAATCATGTTTCTAACCTGAATCACGAGTGAGGCTGGGACAACGGAGCACTGGTTAAGATTTACACAGGGTTTCATAAATGAAATATGCCTCAGGTATTATTATATCTGAAGGACTATGCGGATCAAATTTTACATAAATGAGCGCACAAGTGGTGAGGAGTATTTGTAAGTTTCGTCTTGTAGAGCGGTTGATTCCCTTGGCTAAGGTCACTAACTACTAACATTAACACTCTCTACTTCGATATCAAATCTCCCCTGGCTGGTATGAATGATAAAATCGTCATTTCGCATATCGTTGTTCAGTGTTCGCTCAAGTGCCTTCTCCATCGTATCCTCAATGTCCGCTTCCAAATGACGATTGGCAATTCTCCTGATGGCAAGATCTTGGTCTACCGTGACAAGCCATCTTTCATGGACAAGTCCAGCAATGGCATCCCATGGTGCTTCATTTCTAAGAAGATAATTCCCCTCCACAAGACAGACTTGGATGTCAGGTCCTATCTTCAAGGCGTCGGGGACCGGATCCTTTTTCGCATGGTGCTTTGATAATTTGGTCGGTGGAATTTTGGAGTTTCCGTGCGAGCTCGACGACTGCCTCCCCGTCAAATGTCCATGGGGCTCCCCTTCGCGCGATGAGTTCTTTGCTGTTTGACATTGTGCGAAGAGTGTCAAGGGGAAGACGGAACCCATCGGCGGAAATCGATGTGACCAAAGGGCCGTCAGGCAGACTTGAGACCCTACGGACAACTTCCTGCGCAATGGTTGACTTTCCAGACCCACCCTGGAGGGCCTGTAATTGCAATGATGACACGCCTTTGACCTTTTGCGCGTTTCTGTTCCCGGATTCGCTGAATACGGTGGCCAATAATTGATAGGTTGACTCTATTATAAGGATGGCGAGCTCGAATGTCAGCGGGAGAAGTGATGCCAACTGAGGAATGAACGAGGGCAGTTTATAGGTTCCTACGAGGAGGGGAATGGATAGAACTCATGGGGAATAGATCCTGATAGACAAGCCTGCTATGGGCGGAGAAAATAAAACTCGGAGCACTGTGCTCCGCTACCTGGTGTCGGGTAACACAAGCCGCGCCTGGAAGATTGGATTGGTCCGACAACTTGATCCACAAGGTAATGACCCGATTCTACTCGTTATTTAACTACCAACTGTGGCAGCAAGGATCAATGTTTCCTTTAAGGATAGTCTTCATAGAATATATAACTTGATCCGCCTATTTCTTCTGGCCAATGCAACTCTCCAGAGTCCAAGGTCTTTGCCCATTCTTCAACGCCTCGAGCTCATCCTTAAAGTCTTGCTTCCAAGCCTCTTCCAACCTGGTCGGGTTCCAGCCCAATAGTCTCTTTGCTTCTGTCCCTTTCATCATCTTGGTACCTGCCCAGCCTCGCTCAGCCATGTCCATGAGCCCGGCAGTAATCTCGTCAGCGAGTTCCTGCAGGCCCACCTGTCGAATCTCCTTTTCAGAAGGCGTCCCTTCACGAGGCAATATTCCCTCTGCGAATGCGACATCCAAGCAATTCTGCATAATCTCCAACTGCAAAGCTCGCCCGGTAGCCGGAAAGATGATTCCGTTTGTTCCGCTAGGAATATAACCAACAGCGCGGTCTTCTCTTTCTAGAATAGTGCGAGTCATGAGAACAAAGACATCAGCAAGATCCTCAACATGAACCCAGTCCCAGACTGAGGTCTCGTTGAGTTTGAAGCCGTGCCCGTGCTGAATGACGTATCGCATTATGATTGGAATAATAATGCCTTGTTGATTGAACAATCCCGTTCCAGTCCCAAAAATGATCGGTGTGTTCAGACTAACTGCCTGAACGCCAGTTTCTTGGGCTGTTGATAGCACAAGAACCTCGGTGGTTCTTTGAGGATATGGTTCGCGTTCGTCTTCAGCCTTTAAGAACTCATAGACTGCGTTGCCGTCCGTGTCATCCCATTCCCTATCCGGATAGGCTTGCTGGGTGAGAGGTCGATCAGATAGGTTGCTACAGCCGGATATGTGCAGCATCCAAGGCGGCGAAGCAGCAGGCTTGATCCGACGAGCTAGACCTTTGACGAAAGCTTCGGCTCCCTCGGGGATAAACCCTGAGCCTGTGCTGATGATAATCTCATAGTTGGAAGCAAGGTTGGTGATGAATTCGACGTCGTGAAGACCTGCCCACTGGATAGGATTGACGCGGTCACCATAAGCTGAGCGGAGTTTAGTGGCAGCCTCCTCGCTTCGGACGAGTAGGTCAAAGGTGAGGTGTTTCAGAACCTCATCCTGGGCTTTGATGAAGTGATCGAGAACAGTGCCGCCGACATAACCGGTTGCACCTATGAGAAGAATGGTCTGAGTGGACATGACTGGTATGAGGAATACAGAAACAAGATGCGATTGCAATAACTGAGGGAATTTAGGAAACTAGAGGGGGTAAACTCTAAAAGTACAGGGGTGAATATCAACCGAGGTCGCTACTGCTGCCATACGTTATCAGCCGATTCACCGCTTGTTCAAGGGTGATTGGACCGTGTATCGACAAACCCTTGTCTAGTGAACAGTATAACACGTGATGAACGGCGGAGGATAAGTATTGAGGGGATCCCCGACGCCCCACAAACTCGGACCTCTTTTGATATTGCGTCTTTTTTAGCATGGCCGATGATACCAGCCCAGACCCGGGCTCAAGCCAGGAGCGGACGGTTCCAGCTCAGCCTTTGCCGTCGGAAGGTCCCCTGGAGGTTGACGTGGGTCTTGAAATAAGCATTATTGAGATCCCTGTCTCTAATGATCTTGCAGGATGATGATGCGCTTGATAATGACTCCACTTACAATCCTTCGTGAGTTCTTCCTAGGTTAGCCCTACTTAAACTGACCACCATCCTATATGAAGAGTAGGATCTGTCAGTGAAACTTCTTCGCTCAATTCCAGCATTCTAGACTACAGGTGAGCACTCAGAGTATTATCGCAGTTTCCAGCTTGATGAACACCTGACACGATTGTCTCAACCAGATACAAGGTATCACCTCCTCGACGCGTCAGCTATTCAGTTCACTTACTGATAAACTGTAAAGAACGGGCGGCGGTACCACGCATTCCGTGAGGGTGCCTACTTTGTTGTACGTGGCCTATACACCACCTGGTTGCCTGACACTAACTCGAACTGCGCCAAGCCTAATGACGAAGAAGAGCAAACACGGATGGACCTGGTTCATCATATTTACTCCCTTATTCTCGATGGAAATCTTTACCTGGCACCCATCGGCGATCACCCTCAACGTGTCTTGGATTTAGGAACTGGCACTGGTATCTGGGCGATAGACTTTGCCGAGTGAGTTATTCTCAGACCTAGGCTGCCTGCTTTCTTTCCACAGCCTTACCGATAGTACTGGCTCTAACACAATAATATTCTTTAGCGACTTTCCATCGGCTGAAGTTCTTGGCACTGACCTCAGTCCTATTCAACCCGAGTGGTACAAGAACCCACCCCCTTGGTACGAAGAGATGCCAACCATAAACTCATTACAGGACACCACCCAACTGCGCTTTCGAAGTGGACGATTTCGAAGCCGAATGGCTATACCATACTCTCTTTGACTTTATCCACGCCCGGGAATTAGAAGGATGCATCAGCGATGACGACCGACTTTTCCAACAAGCCCTGCGTCACCTGGTCCCTGGTGGTTACATGGAGATGCAAGCTGTCGCTGCTCCTTTCTTATCTGACGACGGCACAGCGGAAAAAGCCGTCAACGCACAGCTATGGTTAAAAACTCTCTGTGAAGGATCTGCCAAGTTTGGAAAACCGATTGATTGTGCCCCCGTGTGGAAGGCCAAAATGATAGCAGCAGGGTTTGAAAAACGTACAAGAAGAAATACGCAAGGTACGTGATTCCAAGTAACATTTCCTCCCCACGCTTCAGGCGTGATACTCAACTATTTGTATCAGATGCCCCTCGGCGCGTGGCCTAAAGATCCAAAGCTGAAGGAGATTGGCAAGTTTCAAGCTATTCAGGAAGCTCAGGCGATCGAGTCTTATACACCTCAGATATTCTCTGCCGTTCTTGGGTGGAGTCAGGAGGAGATACAAGTGTTCATGGCAAAGGTTAAGAACGAGATCAAGGATCCTGCTATCCATTTGTATCTTCCTGTTCACTTTCTTTGGGGAAGGAAGCCTGCACGGCAGGACTAGTCTAATAAGCATTATTTAAATCGCGATTTAGTTCACATTTCGATGAAGGTGTGAGCTCTCGGGGACTGCTCTCATAGGTGGGTAAAAGATAGCTTAGTTGGAAACGCACTGCGTTTCTTCGTTCACACTAATAATTGTCCGGTGCGAGTCGAACGCCATGAGCTTGGCTGTAAGGAACCAACTGTAAAGCCACGGCCTAATGTGGCCTCTATCACGGTTGAAGCTGGGATAACTGACAGACAAGATGGCATTCTGAAGCAATTACTAAAGATGTATTCTGTATGCAGTCTGACAAGATAAGGAGATAGAAGGACACTGAAAAAGAGGAATATACAAAGGAAATGGTCTCTATGAATCCAACCATGAAAAAAGTAAATGCATCAAAACTCCATGACCCATGCTTAAGTTCTCCCAACTATTTCATTCTACCCTCCTCTATCTATACTCTAGGGCCCCAGAGTCGAAGCCTCTCAGCCTCAAAGCCAGCCTTGTCCTCCGCCGTGGTCTTCAAGAATCCAATCTCCTTCCAAATGTGAATGTACTTCCGAGTCACGACTTCCGAGACAGGTCCAACAGCCCTAAGGGACTTGGAATGCTCAAGAGTGTTCTTCACATCCAGGACAAGTCCTCCACATGCCATTCGGAGGTACGTGTTCTCAAGGAAGTCAGCCAGAAGGGCAGCAGGGTTATCTTGCTGGGGCGCTTGTCGGACAAGTTGGAGCCAGTCCTTGAAAGGGACGAGGTTGGGGATTCGTAGTGCGTCTGAGAGGATGGCATTCACGTCGCGCCACTGTTGACCAACGGGGTTGTCGATGTGATAGAAGGGATGGGGAGTTTGGTCGGATAGAACAAGATCAGAGAGCGTATCGGCGATATCGTTGACAGGCGTCCAGTTGAGGGCACCATCGACGTCAGGCAAAGCATTCAGAGTCTGAGATGACTTGATAAGAAATCCGAAATGCTCCATAGGGTTCCAGTAGCCACTTGTCTTTGAACCAGCAATCTGACCAAGACGAACAACCATGGCACGGAAGCGATCAGGGTACCTGTGGAGAGTCTCATCAAGCATCCTCTCACATCCCCACTTCGCCTCTGCGTAGCCGTTCCCGAGCAGAGAATCGACAGTAGCGCTCTTCTCAGGGACGACAATCTTTCCAGTTTGACCAGCAGCCAGACCGTATTGTCCGACGACACCGATCGAAGAAACCATCTGGAAGCTGAACTTGAAGTTCTCAGGGCGAAGGGAGGCCGCCTCATTGCCAAAGTCGACAAGGTTGCGGAAGACCTGGAACTGAGACTCGAATCCAGAGAGGGGACGCTTGGCGCTCATGGGCCAGGCGTTATGGATCAAGTGGGTGGTCGAGCTGACAAGACTATCGTAGTCACTCTTCTCAAGTCCAAGATGCGGCTTGGAGGTATCAGTCTGCAAGATTCGCAGCTTGTGCTTCAAATTCTCAGGGAAGCGAATGCCCTTCTCCCTCATGGCCTTGTACTGACGCGTCTCGGGCTCTTCTCTGTTGTCGCGGTTGAGACAGATGACAGTCTTGACATCTTCGAGTTGAGCGATGGAGTAGACGAGGTGACTGCCGAGGCCACCGGTGGCACCCGTAATGAGGACGACCTTTTCATTGTCGGCGGGCAGCGTGGCTGAAGGGTTTGAGGTTGGGGCAGAGAAACCGGCGGTATACTTCTGAACAAGTTCATCGACAGCCTTCTGGCGAGCATCGAGGTTGGAAGTATCGCTGTGAGTGCTGTTCACTGCGATTGTCTTGGTGGAAGGAGTTTGAACAACCTCAGGCAACGGGAGAGCGACTGGCTTGCTGATAGGAACAGACGGGACTGGAGGTGTTCCGCCCATCTCTCTCATCAACATCTCCTTCAGGTCGCCGACAGTCTGACAATCAAGGAACAGAGTCTCATGTCCAACATCAAGTCCAAAAGCATCCTGAAAGCGACTGGTAATGACAAGAGAAAGCAAAGAGTCAACACCGCAATCAGCAAAGTTGGTGTCATCATCAAGTTCCTCTCGAGCAACTCCACTCTCTTCCGAGATGATGTCAAGCGCGCGCAAAAAGTCGACCTCGAAAGGATTCGCGAAATCTTCGTGGACATCAGGCGTGACGGCTCCGGTGATGAGACCGCTTGGGGGCGACTCCAAGCCTGAGTCACTGGCGTTGGAGGAAGAGGTGGCGCTTCCGTCATCATCGGGTCCCATGAGGAACATCTTGAGATCATTGACTGTGGGGTGGTCGAAGAAGAGGGCGTTGAAGTCAAGGTCGACGTCCAGCTCCTCTCTGAAGCGAGCCGAGATGGTCAGACCCAGAAGGGAATCGATGCCGACGTCGGAAAAGTTGGTGCCATCAGTGAGATCAGCAACATCAATGCCACTCTCTTCGGCAATGATCGAAAGAGCCGTGGAGATTCTGGACGGCTGGACCTTCTCAAGTGGCAGGGTGAGCTTCTGGATAGTCGATGGGCCATTCGCAGGAGCAGAGATGGAGATGGTAGGTGTCTTGTTCTGAACTGGACGCTGAGGCTGAGTCTTCTTGCCGCTCTCAAGAGAGAGGATGACCTTGAGAACTCTGCGAGGCACTCCTTGGATCTGGAAAAAGGTTAGCAAGCTCTACTTCGTGATGCAATCGAGTGTACTTACCGCAATCTGTCCGAAAAAGGCGACGACCTTGTCACCATCAAAGATGACAACATCACCATGCCAAAGCTTATCCTCACCAGGCCTCATCTGCGTATAAGTAGTATAACTCTTGTCAAACTGAAGAGGCTCAAACATCTGCAGAGATCCCCAACCATGATTCATAAACACCTCGACATCCAAGTCAGTCTCATCATTGCAGTTCATAGCAAATCCACAGCCTTGAGTCAAAGAGTCGATGATGGCGGGATGAGTGTGGAAGTTGCCATCGCGCTTGACACTGCCAAAGCTGAGACGACTGGAGGCTTCGTATGTTGGGCTGTTGAGGATGATCTCGTCGATGGCGCGGTAGTCGTCGTGGAAGCGGGCCAAAGGACGGATGGCTCGGAAGACCATGGCGCGGTTGTATCGCGCTGTCTCACCGGTTGCAATTCCGTTCCGGAGGGCTTGCATCTTTTTGCTTGACGCTGGCTGCCTTGTCTTGAAGCGTCTTCTGGAGACTGTGGTCTCTGAAGCGGACGACACACTCGGAGTGCTTTTGCAGATTGCCCTTGTTCTGGATTTTGTTAGCTTATTGACAAGTACAATCACCATCTCGAGGACACTTACATCAAAGGTCATGAACTTGATCGTTGCGGACTGAGCAGCCCAGTCAGCATCAAGATGGGCCTGAAGAGGCTGCTTGGTCCCATCGCCCCGCAGGATCAAAGCCTTGGAGATGGTCATGTCCGACACATCGATCAAGTTCTCCTTCTGCTGAGGCTGGTAGCGCTCAAGAAGATACCTTCCAAGAGTCAAGGCCATGTCTGCGTAGACAGACGGGGTGCAAAGCGGAATGCCGTCGACTTCGTGACCCTGCACGAGTGGACTCATGTCCTTGCGTGAGATGTCTGCCTCCACGATCATGTGTGTCTTCTTGGAATCACCGCTCTCCTCAACCACAGAGTGAATAGTTGTGCTCTCGAGTCTGGGGGCGTTGTTGATGACGATTGGAGCATCTCCCTTGCGCAGAGACCAGTCGTTGACGTACTGGATCCAGTAGTCCTTGAGATCCCAGCTGTAAGCTGGAAGAGGGACAACAGAGTGCGAACCCCCAAAGTCGCTCTGGTACTCCGCCCAACTAATGTTGGCTCCAGCGTCGTACAGTCCCTTCAGTGCTGCGCAAAGCACGTCCCAAGGCTGTCTGCCACGCTGAAGGGAGGCGATGCATGTCACCTGCTGGCCAAGAACAGCCTTGACCATGCCAGTGATGGCAGGGTGAGGACCAAGTTCAAGGATCATGGATCGGTCGGTGATGACATGGTCACGGTAGGCAGTTGACAGAGCACCCAACATGTTGACAGACTGACGAGAGTGGTTCGCCAGATACTCAGGACCAAAAGAGTCGCAATGGTCAACAACAGTACCGTCAAGAGGTCGCAGAACTGGGACATTGGGCTTGGAGAAAGTGACACCAGCAGCGATCTCTTGGAACTCTGACAGAACTGGGTCAAGCTGCGAGGAGTGGAAAGCGTACGGGACCTTGAGAAGCGTCGACTTCATCGCAGCAGCTGTGAGTAACTCCTTCAGATCAGCGACTTGCTCGTTGGTTCCAGCGAGAACTGTCTCAATGGGTGAGTTGATGCAAGCAGTCTCATACGCGTTGCCCTTGAGGATATCGGCGATCTCTTCCTCGGATCCCTTCACGACAAGCATGGAGTGAGTGCTGCGAGTGCACTTCTGCTCAAGAAGCTGTGCCCGCTTGCCAACGAGGAAGAGAGTGTCGGTGTCGGATAGGACTCCCGCAACGTTCAAAGCAGCGTACTCGCCAAGACTGTGACCGACAACGGCAGCAGGGTAAATACCCCATGAGGCCCAAAGCTTGCTGAGAGTGATCTGGAGACAGACACTAGCCAGCTGAACGACAGTAGGAGCAAAGATGCCAATGTCTTGCTCCTCAGACTGGATGACCGGAAGCATAGACGGGAATCCAAGGCTCTGAGCGATCTGGTCAAGCTGAACAAGCTCAGTGCGGACGAAGGAAGATTCCTCGAAGAGCTGCTTGCCCATTCCAGGGTACTGAGCACCCTGACCAGTGAAAGTGAATACCACGCCAGGAGCACTCTTAGGTCTGTTGACACCGGTGTTGTTCTGCAGAGCTGTCTCAATCTTCTTGCAGATATCCTCGGTGGTAGGGCCGTTGAGAAGAACGCGGTGCTGATGGTGGATGCGACGAGCTGTGGTGGTGTATGACAGCTCACCAAGAGAAACTTCTGGGTTCTCCTTCATAAATTTGAGCATAGATCTCAAGTTTCCTTGTAGAGCAGAGCCAGACTTAGCAGTGACAGCAATGGGAAACTGAACACGAGAATCGACACCGGCGGGTCGCTCAACCTTAGGTGGTGCATCCTCCAACAACAAAGCCGAATTTCCACCCGCAGCGCTGAAATTATTCACAAACACACGTCTCGGCCCATTGTTTCTCTCCCAAGCAGTAGGCTTCAAAGCAATGTGAACGTTTCGCTGAAGAAGATCGGTGGGAAACTTGTGGTTGATCTTAGTCTTGATGCCACAGTGAGGAACGATCATGTTCTTCTGCATCATGTTGAGGACCTTGATCACACTGGATGCTCCGGAAGCAGCTTCACCGTGGCCTATATTTGCTTTCGCTGAGCCTAGGAAGAGTGCTTGTTCATCGGATCGAGGTTTCTTGTTGTTGGTGAGAGGTGGTGCGAAGGTGTCGAGGACGCTGGCCATTTCTGTGGCATCACCAGCTTGGGTACCTCTGCGATCATGTCAGTATCTGGACTCAAGAAGAATAGTGGGGCTACTTACGTTCCGTGCATTTCGACGTAACTAACAGTGTAAGGATCAACAGCAGCTTCGCTCAGAATCTTACTAAAGATGGCTCGCTGGGCGCCGACATGAGGTCGAGTGATAGACTCCGACTCAGCCGAGTGGTTGGTGTAGGCACCAAGAATAACACCCAAAATAGGATCATTCTCAGCAAGAGCATCATCGAGACGCTTAATGATGAGAGTAGCAACACCCTCACCACGGCAATACCCATCAGCACCATCATCAAAGGTCTTACAGTTTCCAGTTCGCGAGAGGAAATGGCCTCTATCAAGACCCGACGTGAAGTCAGGGTTTGTCAAGACGTTGGTACCACCGGCAATAGCGGTGTCAATGTCTCCACGCCAGAGAGAGTTGCAGGCGAGGTGAATGCCAGCCAGACTGGAGGAGCAAGCTGTGTCAACTGCGTAGCTGGGACCGCTGAACTTGAAGAAGTAGTTGATGCGACCGGGGATAAAAGCACGGTTTCCACCGGGAATGAAGTACGTGTCGATTCCTTGAGCACTGTTGGTCTCCATCCAATCGTTGCTGGTCACGCCGTAAAAGACACCGACGCGATCAGGACGAGTAGAAGGAGTGGCATCGGGAACAATGCCAGCCTGCTCAATAGCTTCGTAAGCAGTCATGAGAGCAAGTCGCTGAGCAGGGTCGATCTGAGGCGCCTCCCGGGGCGAGATGTTAAAGAAGCGAGCGTCGAACTCGGCGGGATCGTCAAGCCAGCAGCCAAAGGGAGTCGCACTGGTATTCTTGGTCTTTCCAGTGGGATCGACGTGAGTCTGAGCATCCCATCGAAGGCTGGGGACGGGTTTGTGGACATCGAGACCCTGGAAGAGGAGGTCCCAGTAGGCTTCGTTATCCTTGGCACCTGGGAATCGGCCAGACATGGCGACGATAGCGAGCTTGGGCTTCTTGGAAGTTGAATCGGGACCGACATCAGGAACGGACTGGCGGCTTTGGCTGTGAGTGCTAGGGACCAGAGAGCGCAGAGGGGTCTGCTTGAGAGCCGTGTAGATGAGGTGATCGGCAGTGGATCCGATGGGAACAACACTGAACTGGCCCGGGTTCACATCCTGAAGACATGTCTGGATATCTCCAAGAATAGAACTCCAGTGAAGAGGATGCACAAGAGCCTGAGCAACAGCATCCTCCAAGAGCGTCGCAAAGCTTCGCTCCTCGAGCTTGACGCCCGTGCTTGAAAGAAGCGGAATCTGCTCAGAGAGGGCAGTGGCAGCGTTATACGACAAGCTCGCCACGATCTTCTTGGCGTCCATCTGAGAGTACAGATGCGGAGCGTGGTAGGCGCCAAAGATTGGGATGCTCTTGGATGTGAGACCCTTGAAGCTGGGAGAGCTGATGAGTTGGGCGAGGGTCTTGGGTGGACCGCTGACTGTGATACCGTTGGGGGCGTAGGCGCTGATGTAGGGTCGGCTGGTCAAAGGCAGGTTCTGGAAGCAGTAGCGTTAGATAGGGCCAATGTGTGACAGTAGATGGGGAAACTCACGCTCTCTTCGCAAAACTTCTCAACAGCCGCGGCAGACTTGGATCCAGGAACTAGGAGTGCCCAGCTCTGATCAAGGTCCTGCGACTGATCAACCCTCTTGGCAACATCAACCACAAGCATTCCTGTTCTGAAAGCTGCAATGACAGAGTAGACAGCCATGGGGATGAGGTCGGCTGTGAAGCTACTACAGCTGATAGCTGCAGCGGCGAAAGCTCCTGTGCAGAGACCAACAACTCTGGAGCTCTGAGCGTCGTAGGAAGAAATTCCAGCTTGGCTGTGAAGATATCAGATGTAGTTCACTGGTTCATCCGTAGATACTTACCTGATGAAAGTGCCAAGGTGGAAAAGAGTAGTCATCGCCATATCCAAGGCAATACACCTCTTCCCACTCTCATCCCACCTCAACAAATCCTCCTGACAGGTAAACCTGGGAAGGTCACTCCTGACCTTTGAAGGCAACCTGTACATCTCAACGCGAATGGCATTGTAGGCTTTTGTTAGGAAATCTTGGAGGAAGAGGTGGTCTCGCTGCTGGAAGAGCTTCTGGAGGTGTGGCTTAATGTCGAAGGTTTGGTCTCCGAAGAGGTAGAGGTTCAGGTTGTCGGTCATGACGAAGGTGTTGAATCTTGGTTTGTTTTGGAAAGAGTGGTTGAAGGGTTGGATTGTTTGTGTCTTGTCTCAAATTCAGATTCTTTGATGAAGAAGCTCCTATTTATCCATGCTTCATTCTTGAGCTACCTCTTGATCAGTCCATATCTTGCTGCCTTCCAAGTGCCATCGTCTCCCCAACAATCCCGGTCGTTATCTTGCCGCAGATACCATCGCCGTCAGCAATGCCTCACTCGGATCCCGGAGTCTTTGCTTGAATCAGTATTATCCTCACGGTGATTATCAAGCTGTCCCCGGTCCCTGACAAAGCAGGCATATCTCCGGCCTCAGCCTCCCACCGTCGTCGCAGGTAGGATAGGTGAAAGCAATGAGGCTCAAGTTTGATTCCATAATCTCTCTCGGGCTTGCACCGAAAAGCTGCAAGGCGCAGCCGCATGGAGCACGGCGTCCGAAAACTACGGGGTTCCTCCGGGAACATGGTCGGTGATTCTGCTGCAACCATCTGAGGTCAGCAACCCCCGGCTTTCACCGGCGACACCAACAAGTCCCGTAAGACTGCCGGACACCTGTAAGATTCGTAAGGAGAATCGGCAATACTTCTTTCCTATCGTACACACAGTTGGCTGCGTGAAATGCTTTCTTCCCTCATAAGCAGCATCCCTTGGCCCCTCACTGATACGGTAATTTCGACCACACTGCATCTATCTTACCCACTATTATTTCCACACACACCAAAATGCACAAGACTGAAAGAGATGCAATCATTGAGCACTCAGCTCAAATCAAGAACCTTGTTCATGATCCCAACAGCTTCCTCACAGAGTTGGTAGTACAACAGCAGCAATATCACTGCATCGGCTGGCTCTGTCACTTTGATGTACTCTCTCAAATTCCACTCCCTCCGGCATCACTTTCATATGCCGATGTTTCAGCCAAGGCAGGTGTGCCAACCTCTACGCTTCGTTCCGTGGCCCGCATGGCCATGACTGCCGGGTTGCTCTGCGAGGACAGGGATGGCTTGCTTTCGCACAACGCACTCTCTGCCTCGTTTGTTGAGAATCCTCACATGCGGGTTCAGCTTTTGCACATGTTTAATCAGACTGTCCCGATTATGGAGAAATTGGCACAGGCGACTGAGAAATGGGGGAGTACTACTGCGAAGAATGAGACTGCTTACAATCTCGTTCATGAGACTGATTTGACCTTCTTTGAGCATCTCAAGTCTCGGCCTGATCTGAACGAGGGTTTTGATGCCTTTATGAAGAGTCGAGCGGTGTCTCATACTGGATCAAATGTGGAACATCTGCTTGAGGCTTTTGACTGGAAGTCTCTGGGTGAGGCCAAGGTCGTCGATGTAAGTCGAGCCGCTCCACAATCTTATGCTTGGATATACTAACAATTTTCAGGTTGGTGGAAGCAGTGGCTCTACCGCCACCATGCTTGCCACGACATACCCAAAACTCAAGTTGGTAGTTGAAGATCTTCCTGGTCCAGTCAAGAATGCCAGGACTCGCATTCCTGAGCTTCCAGAAGATGTGAAGAGCCGTATCGAAATTCTCGATTACGACTTTTTCACTCCTCAGCCAGTCAAGGGAGCAGATGTTTACCTTCTACGAACCATCATCCACGACTGGCCGGATGCCGACGCGGTCAAGATTCTACGAGGTATCGTAGAAGCGATGGGACCGACCAGTCGACTACTCATCATGGACATGGTTCTTCCCAAGCCGGGGTCTGGCTCAAGAACCTTTGAAGCGGCCTTGCGGCAGAAGGATCTCACCATGATCCAGGCATTTAATGCCAAGGAGCGAGAGACGGAGGAGTGGACGGCCCTTTTGGCCAAGGTTGGGCTGACAATTCGGGCTATTGAGAGGCCGGCGGGAAGTGAGCTCTCGGTCATTGAGGCAGCCTTGAGTGGTGTCAATGGAGAGGTGGCGAATGGTGTGAATGGACATGCTTAGACGATTAGTATTATGAGATATGTAGTTGGTTATGAACTTACGCCGTCATTTTTACTGAGCCTTCCCTTCCCTCTCACAATTCATGCGATGAAGTTGTTTTTTGCCAGATGTGAGCATGTTCCACCACTTCTCGGTGCAACCTATCATCCAACTATCTCACCGATCAACCGTAACTTCAAAGCCTTCCAACACCAATGTGAGCCGCTTGTCCGACGATACATGTATGACAAGACCCAAGTGACAAGACTTCTTTGAGCGCTTAGACCAACCAACAAGTAGCTACTTCTAAACACAGGCAACAGTTCAAGGACAATATCCAAGAAAGTAAAGAGTAAAGAGTTTCAACAACTAGCTAAACACACGAATTTGCCAATACTTATCTAGCCCACCATCATGCTACCTATCTAAGCCCAATCTCCATCCTGAAGCTCCTCCAAACTCTGCCCAGCCTGAATCTGCTCCTGAACCTCCTGCATAGTCCACTTCCTAAACTTGTGCCCCTTGGGATAATTAGTGTTGTTCAACGGCACCTCTCCATCACTAAGAACATGGTGCAACGCCTCGGCGAATTTCTCGTACGCGTACGCCTCTGGGTCGTGCGACCACACCCACTTCGGATACCGCGAACGCACGAGAGCTGGATTCTTGGCGATGGCGTCCCAGTCTGTGTGCTGCTTGAGTTGTTGGTTCACGAAACCCATCTTTTGACCGCAGGAAACTCTTTGGTAGCGGAGTTTGTTGTAAGCCTTAGTTGCGTTGGCAGCTTGAGCCTTGCCGGCGAGTTGAAGACAGGTGGCTAGGGTTACACCGTCTTCGATGGCTTGGGTTGCGCCGTTTCCGGATGTTGGGAGGAAGGCGTGTGCTGCATCGCCGAGTTGGACAACGCGACCGCCGGGAGAGGTCCATTGCTCGTGGGGATCTCTGAACTTGAGTTGCCAGTTGACGACGGATCCCTTGGGTGCTGTTCTGATGAAGGCTGCGATGGCTGGGTGGACTTCGGCGTTCTTCTCCATGACTTCGATGACTTCGGTTGGGTCAATGTCTGGGACCCAGGACTCGGTAGCAGACTCGGCGTGCTGAACAGGAATGTTAGACATTAAAAAGTGTATGCACAGGAAAAGAGTGAACTTACCGAGTGAATGAAGCTCCAGAAAGCAAGGTCGTGGGTGAGAGCAATCATGGCATGGGCACCATTGCTGTCATCAGTTAGCCACTGTTCTGTCTGTTCAATACAAGAAACTCACCCAAGCCAAAACTGCCAGATGGGCTGACTGTTAGGGTCAAAGTTCCACATCTCCCGCACGGTCGGGTCCTTCAAAGCGTGCTCAACAGGATACCCGGCCCTGTAAATGGCCTTTCCGCTTGTCTTCAACTCCTTGGGCATGCCAGGGACAATAGTGTTGGACTTTGTCCGAAGACCATCAGCCGCGACAACAATATCGGCAGTCCTCTTCTCGCCATTCTCCAAGACGACTCCCCCGGCACCCTGCTCAAGATCCTCCCAGTACTCAACAACCTTACAGCCCCATTCAACCTTCAACCCAATACGCTCAGCCTGTCGCAGAAACGCACGGTAGAGCTTGATTCGGCTGTGAGCATTGACAGAAGGAAAACCCCTTCGGCCGGCAAGATGCTCAGGGTCGTTGAACATGGGAGGTGCAGGACCCCAGATACGTTCACCAGTCTGCTTATAGTAAGACATGGCAACGTCGTACTGGTTATCCTCAATCTCATAGCCCATGTCAGGCCAATGACGGAGAAGGAGAATAGCGGAAGGTTGGATCTGGACGTTGTCACCTGTCCAGACGGGACCGGGGCTTCGGTCAATGACTCGGACATTGTGACCCTTGCGCCAGCACTCAAGGGCACAAGTGATACCACCAAGACCGGCTCCAGCGATGAGTACGTTGATGCCGGTCTCGGGGTAACGCATGACCTTGACGTCGATGCCTCTCTTAATGGAATCTTCAAGACGTTCTTTGGGGATTGGGGTTGTGCCGTTGGATGTGCCGTTAGACTTCACTCCGTTTGAGTGAGTTTCATTGGTAGGAATGCCATTGGTGTGAGTGCCATTGGCCTGTGTGGTGTTCTGGTCGTTGATTTGCATTGTGAATGAATGGTGTTCAGTGTCTAGCTGAAACGGTAGAATGTGCTGTGATAGCAGATATCTCGTGTCTCTGTGTGCATTACGAGCGTCACTTATTTCAAGTAATTTGATAAGTGCCGGCTACAATCTCACGTCGGAATAACCGGACGTTTCGTCTCTTCGCGGCGCCGAAAAATGTCACCGAGATCCCCGAGGGGATTCCCGGTAATCCCCAGTCGCCTTTCGGGCTTACATGCTCAGCCTCATCGCGACTTCGGGTGTAAGCGCCAGTCGCGAACTTTCCAATCGTTCGATTTTTACCAGTAAAGAGTAAATATAGTTCCATGGACAAGGAAAGGGTACGTGTTACACGTAGTACGATTTGTTCATGTTCAGCCCTGCCAAGACAACATGGCGACACATACGGCTGCTTGGATCAAGTACAAGCATGCTCCTTTGGAGCTTGGCCCTGCTGAGACTCCAAGTCCGGGGCCTGGAGAGATTCTTGTCAAAGTTCGGTTCATCGCTTTTAGCCCAATTGAATCCAAGCAACAGAAGTAAGCAGGATGCTATGGAGAGTAACACTCGCTGACAGGGACTCCAGAATTGAAGTTCACCCTTTGACCTACCCCAACATCCTCGGTCTCTCATTCTCTGGCGTCGTCGAAAGTGTCGGCCCCGATGTTGAGAAGTTCTCCAAGGGTGACAACGTAGCTGTTGCTCGTCCTCACGACAAATCCAACGATCCAAGATTTGGATCCATTCAGCAATATGCGCTTGCGTGTGTTGACACCACCTCCAAGCTGCCTTCCGGTGAATTTTTAGAGTCGGGAGCCAAGGTTGTTCTCAACCTAGCTACTGTCACAGCAGCATGCTCCCACTTTCTTGGCCTGGAACGACCTGGTCTTGACAAACCCAAGTCGCCAAGGGGCGAGAGGATCCTTGTCTATGGAGGTTCAAGCTCTTGCGGTGGCCTTGCCATTCGATATGCGACAGCTGCTGGTTATGAAGTAGTCACCACTTCTTCGCCTAAGAACCATGAATATGTCGCTTCTTTAGGACCGGCCGTGGTGATTGATCACACCAACCCTCCCGACAAGGTCATTGAAGACCTACAAGCTCACGGCCCCTATCACCGCATCCTAGACACCATCGGTGTTCCGCCAGTCACAAACATCATTACCAAGTATCTCAGCGGCGCCTGTGGAGGATCTTACAACACTCTTATACCAGTCTTCCCAGGTACAAACCCAATTCCGGACAACGTGGAGCGCAGATTCGAGTCCTACAGCTGGATTTTCAATAACCCAGAGCATGAAGAGTTCAGGAAGTGGTACTATGACACCCTAGTACCCCAGGGACTTGAGTCTGGAGTCATTGTGCCTACTCCGTCTCAACGGATCGATGGGGGCCTTGCCAACACTCAGCATGCACTGGACCTTATGAACCGAGGGGAAGTCAGCGGACATAAACTTGTGCTTGACCCATGGGACTGAGATTTTATGTATATGAGGTCTCCTATCGTTCACAATACGTTTGTTTCGACGATGCAATCTAGTTTCAGTTTGGTAATAACATCTTTTTTCCTACCTTAGCTCAAACCATTGAGGCTGCGTACCATTTGCCTCAATAAAACACTGGGGGTCCAAATCCATCACAAGAACAGTTCCTCTAAACTCATAATGACCGTCCGTAGTCTTGCGCACCACTGCAGGAGCTCCACAACCCTGAAAGACACAGAGAAGATCTCCTTCATCCACATCCACAGTTCCCATTCCAACATACCCACTGCTTGTTTCGAAATAGGTCAACTCACGAGTGTCTTCCAGCGTCAAAAGCCAATGATGATAATCCACAGCGAATGTCCGGGTATTCGGTTTCCTAACAAAATAATTACTGCGAAGTCCCAGCTGATCCAGCATCGTGTCGGGAAAGGCGGCCTTGAAAATGCCTGGGGCCCAGTTGTGGAATGGAGGTACGGGATCCGCGCGTGACGGTGTAGGGCCTGATGAGCTTTGAAGGCCGTGGTCAACGTAGTGAGAGGCCATGTATTGCGAGAGCCGACACAGACAGATCGCCGCCTCAGGTGTAATGTCAGAGCTATGCGGCTGTGCCAGCAATGCAGCAGTGGCCGCAGAGGATGAGGTACCCGATACATATTGTGGATGTCGTAATATAAAGCCAGAGACAAACGACCCATACTTCAAAATACCCTTGAACTGGCCCGCATTGTCAAACTTGGCGGCATTCGTACTTGACGTAAAGGCAGAGGTGAGCTCCAGTTGGTAACCCCAGACATGAAGAGATCGTGTATCCGGAACGATGTATGGATCATTCTTCCCATCTCTTCGGAATGCAGGACCATGGTCTTTTTCCTGCCTACCGAAAACATGACGGTCGTGGTTTCTCCCCACTGTGAAGTTGGGGACCCAGCTAGGAATATCGACAGAGGGGATAGATCCATGAGCCCCCGCGAACGATAAGAAAGCAAGAGGGGAATACTTTTCAGGGTTCGCTCCAAGCTCAGGCAAAGGGTTGTCTCTGAAGAAACAGTGCGCCTTTATCCAACGAGCGGCATAGTCCATGTATACATCTGAAACCGTCTTGGTATAGTCTGGCACGATCGGGAGACGCGTAATAGCGAGGGTGCCGTAAATGTGATCCCGAGGATCAGTGGCAGTAAAATCGGCACTTAGGAGAGATAGCCACCATTGTATCTTCTCCATCTGGCTCCGTAAATCCGTAATCTCTTTGTCGTAGGCCTCCTGCGAAAACTTTGAGGATTTGGATTTCACTGGGGTTGCCTTGACCATGGCGTCAGAGAAGTTTGTCATCTTCTTTCCGACTATCATGATGATAACATTGTACCAATCGGGAAACATTTTCAGAGAGAGCCAGGCCCAACTGGACATGAAAAATGGCATCTTTTCTTGGCCTTCCTGAAGTCTTGCTGAGAGGTCTTGAAGACCTCTAGTCGCAGTCTGGAGGTCATCCCAACTCAATGTGCTATCGCCAGAGCTCATGAGATGCATCTGCCGTGCGAGGACGACCTCCTGGAAGATCCAGACGCGACTCCAGTACTTATCAAAGAAAAAGGTCGTCAATAGCATTCCAAGCTTTGCTGCGGGATCGGCGTTCGTCCGACTTGTCGGTCTGGCGCCAAAGACTGGGATACCACCATAAAGATTTGATCTGCAGTTCACAATCTCCGTCGTGTTTCCGTGGCCGACAAAGGCTAGCAAGTCGTTTAAGGGATTCAAAGGCCAGTGAGTGATCCCTTGGGCCGACCCAAGAGTAAACAGTCTCCGCAGAACCATAAATCTGACCCATGAGTTGCACCTGTTGGGTACGTTCCTTGATGTCTTGTTGGTTGATACATATCGCATCCGCCCAGAAGTGCTTGATTACCCCAAAGGTGTCCTCAGCCTGAGGTCCAGAATGATATCTTTGACGAAGCAGGAAACGTATGAAGGCCACGACGAACAACATGGCTACCTGGTAGTAGTGATGCAGCGGATCGTGTAATGGGAGGCAGAGGCGGTTTGTCAAAGCGCAGATGCTCCGTTGGAGGATAATGGTGAGAATTAATGGCAGGACTAGCTCATAATGGCTATAGAGCGAATTGCGAAAGGGGTGGCCTGGCTGGGCGCGCCGAATCCGGGCAAGGAACGAGGCAAGGTTCTTCCCAACCTGGACATCGCGGCCTTGAAGAACGATTGTTTCTTGGTCTTTGGGGTCACCCCATACGTATGAGAATGCTGCATATTTCGGTGCATCGTTGAGAGGGACAGTGATAAGGCTGAATCCCTCCGGAAAAATCTCGATAAGCCTGATCTCGGCTTTCGTGGTGTCGAGGGGTTGATAAAGTGGGGTCGACATCTGGATGATGCTTGGACCACCCCGTTGGGCCGCCGTTAATGTGTTGAAGTCAAAGATGGCGTTCAAACGACATGAAAATAATGGAACAAGTTCATTCTGACAGGGAAAGAAGTTCGAGGTGCGGGCATCATCGTGAACACGTGTGAGGCTGATTTAGCGACATGTGTTGTCAAAGCACAAGAACGGAACATCCCGAATAATGTCTAGCTTCTGCCAGCGCCAGCCTACGACGGGGGATTGGTCAAAAGATGGGATAAGACTCTTACAACTAACCAAGAATAAACACATTTCTTTTAATTATAGTAGGTATTTCTAGTAATATTAGTTAAAAGAGGCAGCTAGAAAGTATATCTGCTAAGAGATAAGTCTTTTATAATATTAAAAAGGGTAATAGATAATTTGTTTACCTACCTACCCTATATACTTATGTATAAATTATACATGGACATATCTTATTCTATTTCGAGTCTCCTTCTCACACAGCTTGTCGCCTGAGGATCACGTGTCGGTCCATTTGGCTATAGCAAAATAAGCCTGCCTGTTATTTCCTCTTCCTTTTCTATCACAACCAGGCCAACCTCATCGCAATACCGATTACAGCACTAATGAAGGGGCTAATTGCAACATAATTAAGGCCCTCATTGATGCTATAATAATGTGAAAATTTTTGCGCTGGAGGAAGCCTCTCTTATGACGTAGCTAAGACCTGAATTGCGCCATGGATTGGCGCTGTAATTGATCCGGTAATTTGGCGTTCATTGGCGCCGTGATGAGGCCATCACGAGATGACATTTGGCTGTGTGGGTTCAATAGCTTGCTTAGGTAACCCTTCGCTGGGCTTATCTTATCAGATTTGATCGCGCATGGGCTAGAAGCAATATTAACCTTGCATTTATGTTTAATAAGCAACTCTTAGATTGCCTCGAGCCTATTATCTTCTTCCGTTTTTTATTAATCTTTACCATCTACTACATATAACTCCTTGTTAGAGGATTAATATCATGTGGGAGGTGGCGCCTGGGTTCCCGCAAACACTCCCGGAACGTCCCCGAGACATGACCGAGCCAATCAATAACTCGCAGTCAGTCAGAACCACAGGGCGCAGTTAAAACAGCATCAAAAATCCAAAAATGCCTCGCCAATAAGATCCCGTAAAACAGGGTCGGTGGCAATGTTGTCCATTTCAGAAGTCCAAACCGTCGGATCAAAAAGATAGTCAAAGGCAAGTACACCATCCGTAGCTTGTTGTTGCGCCGCAGAGTTCATTGGTACTTCCCCGGCTGAACGGTGGATTCTCTCGATAAAC
This sequence comes from Fusarium oligoseptatum, assembly GCA_003946995.1. Taxonomy (NCBI): domain Eukaryota; kingdom Fungi; phylum Ascomycota; class Sordariomycetes; order Hypocreales; family Nectriaceae; genus Fusarium; species Fusarium oligoseptatum. The sequence continues at coordinate 240,154 of NKCK01000032.1, forward strand.
TCGAGACAGAGGGCTGCAGAGTTACTCCTCTGGGCAAGTCTCTCGAGACATTGTGTGGCGGCTGACACTGAGGTCTCCCATCCTGAGGAATCGCATGGGAAGTCTTGGTCTGGTTGGACACTTCGGCCGAGGCAGCTGGCTTCGAGTACAAGTATGGCTTGGAAGATGAAGTAGGTTGCGTACCAACTTATTCCGGGGTGTAGAGTTGTTTCGGAAGAGGTGACGAATGATGAGATGGATTGTATTGTCTCCATCGCGGCGTCAAGGCAGCGACCTCTTGCATCCATGCGACTTGGTAGATATGGATGGACCTTTTTCGTTCCCCTCCAGAGCAAGATGCGGAGGTTCTGTTCTTTCCATAGGACGATTGACCGAGGGCCCATAAACCAAGCCGGGACATCCGAACTGGTGAAATAGTCTGGTAAGCTGTCTCTCCACGCATCCAGTTTCTGAGCCATGATTTCAGCTAGTTGGTATTCCATTTTTCTGGTTTGCCGTCTTTGCGCAGAGGAATTCGTGGTGAATCCCGTTTGCAATCTTGGCTAGCTGAGCTTGAGCGATGAGGGCTGAGTAAGTGGTTGGGTAGTTGACAGGTGTCGGCACAACCGATGAGTTATCACAGTCCTAGGCCAGCCCGTGTTAGCATTGTAGATATATATCTGTATGTCAATGACTTACTCTATCATCGATGTTCCGGGGTAGAGCTTGATCAATAAACCCCTCAAGAACTGCCATCGGGCGACCAGTGGTAATGCTGAAACCGCTGTCAAAACAGTAGACAACCCAGAACAGCTGCCGATGCCGCTCAAGTGCAATCTTGTCCTCGGCCGATGTCCTTTCCCTATGTAGACCAATCCCGAATGCAATTCTTTGTGCAAGTCCAATGAGGCTGTATCCAGTATTCGGCCTGTCCCGCTTTTGCAAATAGTTGCCCATCAGAAGTAAACCTTGAACGGTCCTGGTAGTTCCCGCCTCGAAGACTTGCATCGAGATGCGTGATCTAGCAGCAGAGTAAAACGGGCATTGTTCAGGTGTAGTGTTATTCTCCAAAAGCCAGCTTCCAATGGCTAGGACCATGTAATAAATGATACGCCAAGTGGGATGTGTACACACTCTGTCCTGGTTGGCTACTTCGTTTCGGAATGTTGCTTCGTGGAGGATTGGGTAGGACGTGTTATATAGGCGGAAATATCCATCAATCAAGGTGTTGGTGACAACCGAAGATGCGAGTTGCGAAGAGTCCAAGGTGGCCCCTCTCGTGGTAGGCTGGGCGGGGTGCGGATGTGGTTCATCACTGGGAGATAGAACTGTGGATGGTGGGAGTAGCGCTGTAACCTCTTGAAGGATCTCGGATCCTGAACTTCGGCCTTGACAAGAAGACGATTAGCTCCAGTCAGAAACAATCAGGCGGAACTTACCGAGATAGCCAGAATTGATACTCGGTAGGATTGCCATGCCATCCTTCTGCGCGGCCGAGGAAACGTTGCCACCGTTAGGCGAAGCGTTCGATGACGCTTCATTCCACTCATAATCCTCTCTCGCCGCACCATCTTCAACGCCAGGAGGTGAATCTTGCGCAAGATCAGCACCACTTTCAAGTGCTGCGAGCTCTGCGTCGATCGCCAAGCCAGGGTTGAACTTTTTCTAAAAGTGACCTCAATTGCATGCAACGCCTCTCGGCATTGTCAAGGTTTTTGCGAGTGAGCGGGGTTCGATCAGGTCGCTCGTCAAAACTACACGTTTTCCCCGTGTTCAAACAATAAGTGCAAGCTCTTTGGCCATTGTTACTGCCCGCACAGCGTGTTTTGCGTCTTTGGCAGTGAATACAGGCTCGACTGCCTTGGAGCCGTGGCCGATCCCGGTCCGTGGGACTCATGTCCGGTCGGCTCGGAGGTGGCCGAGTGGGGGCTTTGCGGAGGCGCTGGTATTGGACCGGGGGATGTTGTTTGTTGATGCAGGGTCGAGGTAACGACGGGTGACTGTCTTCCGACGGACTTGCCTCTTCAGGTGTTGATGGAGGTGGAGGGAGAGGAGTATCGGAGTTGTGTGTGTAGATCAACAGAGGTGTCGGAGCAGAGAGCTCGACGTGGGTCAGATGACATGTCCTCCCCTCAACTTATAACAAGACAATTTCTCAACCCTCCCCTACTCAATTAAGATTATCCAACAAAAAACGGACAAATATTCATTTAATTGAGTTTAACAGTCACCATGTCCATGAACTTTGGAGATTGCGCCAAGGTCCGGGAGGGATTCCCGAGGCCCTTCCCAAACACCCCAGCCAATGTCACTGAGCAACTCCGCCTCAACGGCAAGGTCGTTGTTGTCACGGGTGCCGCTGACGGAATTGGCTTGGCTGTGGCTACGGCGATGGCTGAAGCTGGAGGAAATGTCGCCCTGTGGTATAACACGTACGTTCCTATTGGGCCTTGTTGCGATAGACCAAGTCTAACCAAAGTCCACCTGCAGAAACACAGCCGCTGTCGACAGAGCTCAGGATTTGGTGAACGAGCATGGAGTCAAGGCAGCCGCTTACAAGGTTGACGGTGAGCACCATGAGTCACTTACTACACTGGCTAGCCCTAACAATATTGTCAGTTTCGGATGTGAACCAAGTTCAGGAGACTCTCCAAACTGTGGTGAAGGACTTTGGAAAGATCGATGTCTTTGTTGCCAACGCAGGTGAGTACCCACGACATACTATTCATGGACACACCGGGGCTAACTGTGAATACTCGACAGGGATGGCAATTTCAAAGCCAATTCTGGAGCAGACGATTGATGAATACAGAAAGCAACTATCAGTAAACGGCAAGTTGATCGCTACCAACTCTGAAGCCCAAACTAACTCGCTTCCAGTCGACGGCGTTGTCTTCGCAGCCAAGTACGCCGGCGAGATCTTTAAGCAACAAGGTTTCGGTAACCTCATCATCACCTCTAGCATGAGTGCTCACATCGTAAACGTCCCCACGGATCAACCAGTTTACAATGCGTCCAAGGCGTTCATAACGCACTTTGGCAAGTCACTCGCTAGAGAGTGGAGGGAATTTGCTCGTGTTAATATTGTGTCTCCTGGGTTCTTTGATACTAAGATGGGCGCAAGCCCTCTGGCCATCAACGAGGCTTATCGCATGTCGGCATTTGGGAGACAGGGGCATGTGAAGGAGATTAAGGGTTTATACCTGTACCTTGCTAGCGACGCGTCTACCTACATGACAGGAAGTGATATCCTGATCGACGGTGGATATGTCTTACCATAGAGTCTCTTAACCAAAAAGAAATGCTGTTTGTTGAATAACTAGCGATTGTTGTAGAGAGACGTGACCGTGAGCGCTATGCATAGGCTATGGTCCTGTAGTTCAGCACTCCGAGAACTGGGAGATGGTATAAATATGAAGGGGAAAGTCGGTTGTCGAAGCGGGGCTTACAAATATTATACCTATAGGGGTAAATTTCATGCTGAAAATCTTATATGAAACTCTTTACCGAGGCATAAATTTCCATTTTGAAGTTTAGTTTTCGATGTCCTTCCATTTGGCTTTCAAGGCTAGTGCTTGAATGGAAGATATGATCACCAAAGGACATATATTCTTTCTGAAAAGATGAGATGTGATGTTGTATGGCCGATTCAATTTATTAACAACGCGATAATACCGAGACTATGAAGTGTAGAACGTGGATCTTGAAGACTTATTCCTGTACCCCTTGGATCAAGTTCTTAATCCCTTCACCCTTTCTAGTCTTCTCCCAAGCATCGGCAGCCTTTTCAAAAGGCACAATACTGCTGATCAAAGGTGCCACGGAGACCTTTCCAGACTCAAGTAGTTCCAGTGCAATCTCGTAGTCGCCAGGCCCATAGCGAAATGACGTCTTGAGAACAATCTCCTTCTCAGACATGGCGTGGATAGGAATGGCCTGCACTGGCTTTCCCAATCCGATCTGAACAAAGACGCCACCGGAAGAGAGGGCATGAAGACCGGTTTGAGCCGATGCTTCAACTCCAGTGCACTCCAAAACTACTTGAACGCCGTCGTCGAGCCCCATTTCCTTCTTGAATCTTCCAGCGTTTTCCTCTGGCGTCGAACCTAGATCTGGGGTGAATGTAGAGCACCCCAGGTATTCCTTTGCGAATGCGAGCTTTTCTGGGTTAATGTCTGTGATGTAAACCCGCTTCGCGCCGTATGCTTTTGCGGCTGCAGCAGTGAGGAGCCCGACGGTGCCAGATCCTTGTACCAGGACCCGTTGCCCAACTTCAAGGCCTGCAAGGCGAACACCGTGCACGGCAACAGCCAAAGGCTCGACGAGAACAGCTTCTTGAAGATTGACGGAATCGGGGATTTTGTATGCGAAATCCTCGGGTATTTTGAAGAAGCGAGACAATGTGCCTTGCGTGAGCGGCGGGTCGGCGGCGAACTTCATCTCGGGACAGAGGTTATATCTTCCATCCCTGCACTTTTTGCATCTTCTGCAGGGAAATCCAGGCTCGATAGCTACGCGGTCACCGGGTTTGAGAAGCGTGACGTCTGATCCGACCGAGTGAACGACGCCTGATGCTTCGTGGCCCATGACGAGAGGTTGTTCCTCAGAAACCTTTCTCGCGAAGCCACCATCGGTCCAAAAATGAACCTGAAGAATTGAGCATTGAAATAGGACTATAATCCTAGGGGAAACTCACATCACTGCCACATACGCCGACATAGGAAATGCGAATGAGGACATCGTGAGGATCTTGGAGAGATGGGACGGGGCGATCCTCGAACTTCACTTTGCCTGGTCCATATAGGACACAAGAAAGATTCTGAAAAAGTCATTAGAGTCAAAAATTGCGATTACGACTGACACAATAGAGACTCACTGCTTGACTCATCTTGATTCTCAAGTCAAGACGAAAGAGAAGGCTAGCAAGTCCGAAGCTGATGGTCTATCGTTAGTCGGTTTTACAGACCTTGGGCAGTCGAGAAGCTCCTTAATAACTTGCTGGGGTAGATGCTCACTGGAACCCAACCCCGCATCGGAGTACTGTCGCCCGAAGGAGGATCAAAGTCTTGAGTGGTTCCCCACCTGACCGAGCAGTGACTCCATGTTGCAGGGCCCTCATGCGGCAGGCCGATCTAGGAGAAGATGTCCGAGGTTGACTTTAAGCTCTCTGCAACCATGGGGGATGTACAGTGTACTATTTGAGTGGTCAAGATTCTGGTATTTCATTTCATCTAGTTGCCTGCCCTAAAGTGATGGACGATTTATAGAACAATTCCACCTCCATCAACAACAATATCAGCACCATTAATGTAACTCCCTGCCGAGCTGGCAAGAAGCACAACAGTCCCCGTCAACTCTGAAGGAGCTCCCATTCTTCCGCTAGGATTACGCTCAGCCCAGATCTTACGGTGCTCTGCAATCCCATCTCCCTCATTCAAGATGGTGTCCATGTATCCCGGGCTGACGCTGTTGGTCCGAATCCCATACCGAGCCCACTCGGCGGCGAGACAACTCTTGAGCATGAGAAGAGCCGACTTGCTCACATTGTATGCTGCCTGTGGCTGAGGATAGTTGACACGATGAGCCGAGATGGAGGCCACGAACGTGATGGATCCTCCCTTGCCTTGCTTTACCATCTGTCGGGCCGCGGCTTGGGCACAAATGAAAGACCCCGTGGTGTTGATGTCAAGAATCTTTCGCCACTGGGAAACTGGCATCTCTAATGTCTCGACGCACCCTACAACACCAACAAAGCAGATCAAAATGTCGATAGATCCCAGAACCCGGACTGTGTCCTCCATTGCCGTGTTGACAGCGTTCTCATCGGCAACATCCACTTTGAGCGCTGAAATCTTGGCTCTGGGAAACTTGGTCTGCAAGTCGGTGATCTGCTTCTGTGACTGGGCGGGATTGACGTCCAAGATCATAAGACCTTCAAGGCCATGCTCCAAGAGGGCGTCGCAAGCATGAAGACCGAGGGTGCCGGCGCCTCCAGTAACAACTGCATTTCCAGTGACGGAGAACCTCTTTTGCGCACCGACGGTTGGATTGGTCTCGAGCGCTGACTTTGGCGGTGGTGTCATGGAAGAAGCACTGCCGTTGCTGAAAACCATCATCGGGACGCTGCGAGAGGCGAGGGCCTCGCGGGCATCTAGTTCTGCGCTTGGCGACATTTTGCTTTGGTCGGGATGGAACGGAAACGGTGACGACTATGGGTGACAAGGAGGTGACGGGGAATGGCGTGTAGATGGGATCAGCATGAACTCGAACGGGGTGTGTTTTATGGGCTGTGACCAAGATCTGATCCTACAGTCACGCTGTCCCCTCTACTCTCTTGTTTCGGCTCGGAGCACAGTCACCCGATGCGGTATGGGCCCCTCCAAGATTCGGGGCCCAGTCAGCCGAAATCGCAAGTTCCAGTCCGGGTTAATTAGGTGTTAACAGACGACAGGATGTCATTCGTCACTCAAGGTTTCTTTCAGAGGTGGCAAATAGAATACCATGCAGTACCCACCTGCCGGTAATACCCACCTACCGGTAAGCAAAAAAAATATTTCCCCATACAAAATGCAATTTTTCAACCATATGTGGAAAA